>PISX010003031.1:0-146083 GCA_004024625.1 Mellivora capensis
TGGAGGGCACGCATTGCATGGAGCACTGGGTGTGGTGTAAAACTATGAATTCTGTTACGCTGAAAAGAAATGAAAAAATAATAATAAAAAAAATTTGTCATTGTTCACTTAATCTCTAATGAAAATGATGTACACTGGAAGGTTTTGGAATCAAAGTAGAAAGAATAAGGATAATAGGAAATCATTATTTTCGTCTTTAAGGTTTGAAAAGAGAATTTCTAAAATGAATATAAGAATAACACAGTTAGGGACGCCTGGGTGGCTCAGTTGGTTGGACGGCTGCCTTCGGCTCAGGTCATGATCCCGGAGACCTGGGATCGAGTCCCGCATCGGGCTCCCAGCTCCACGGGGAGTCTGCTTCTCCTTCTGACCTTCTCCTCACTCATGCTCTCTCACTGCCTCTCTCTCAAATAAAATAAAATAAAATCTTCAAAAAAAAAAAAAAAAAGAATAACACAGTTATTACAATTGTGAAAATTTAGTCCTCTGAGGTATGTTTTATACCAATGGAAAGAAGACCTTTAGGGGGAATTTCTGAAACAAAAGATTATGAAAACAGAATTCTGAAATATTTTAAGTAAAAAGGATTGTAAATACAGATAAACTGTCAGATTTAACAATGATTCTTTATAAACTGTTCTGAAATTCATTTGCATGATGTATCAATTTTATGATAGCAAGATAAAACTGAAGTGAACAGACAAAAACTAAATGTGTTTACAGTCTGTTGTCTCCAGATAGCTATGTGTTATGGAAATATGATTGAGAATATCAAAAGTTTCAAAGTATTTAACTATTCTTTATACATATCTGTATGCATGCTTATTACACTCACATACTAACTTACTTTTAAAATATCTATACAATGTTAAACTAAGTTTTTATAAAGTAGGAGAGTCATGGAATTAAATATTTTATTTTGGCTCAAAAAGATTGGTTTGACTTTTTTAAATTTATATATTCTTTATGAGTTTCATAACTTTGCTGATTAACATGGGATAAACAAAATCCCATCACATCTTAATATGTATTATTTAGTGACTCTTGGTAAGCATGTAGTGCTAAAGTTGCAGGTGTATGACAATCTTGCTCTCTAGATAAACCATATAATTCCATATAATCTAATGTAGGTACTAGTCTCAGGAGACACAAGATGCTAAGTATATGGTGACCAGGCCTATCTCCTCAGGTCTCAAGTTTACTCAAAATGTCTGCTTAAATAGGTACACAAAGAAATACCTAAAAAGAAAGTTATAAATAGGGTGAATATATGACCTGTTTTGGTCAGGATTTTCCTAGGTTATACCAGTTATCCCAAAAAAGATGATTAGTAGTCCATCTTTCAGATTACATAACTAGGGGGCAAGACAACCACATCCAACCAAAGAAAGAAATAAAGAGAAACCCCGAAGATCTAAGCTCCCAATATGATATATCTCTTAATGAAACTGGTCATACCTACAATCACAGTAAATTAAAATGATCTACACACTCCAATTAAAGACAGATTGTCATATTAAGCAAACAAAAAAAAACAGGAAACACTTATATTGATTATAAGAAACTTAGTTTAAATATGACTATAAAAGGGATCTGGTAGCTCAGTCAGTTAAGGGTCTGACTCTTGATTTCAGCTCAGGTCATGATCTCAGGACGGTGAGATTGAGTCCTGCACTGGGCACCACACCGGGCATGGAGACTGCTTAACATTCTCTCTCTCCCTTTCCCTCTGCCCTTCCCCCACTCTAAAAAAAAAAAAAATATATATATATATATATATATATATATATGTATGTATATAAAACCATTAAAGGGGCAAAAAGTAAAAGGATGAAAAAAGACATTATGCTAACAATAATTTTTATAATTAGAAGTGATTGTATTCACATTAGACAAATTTTATGTTATAACAAAAATATTAGGAAACTAATTTCATAATGACAAGCAAGTTATTCAAATGACAAAATCCTAAAAATTTATGCACTTAATAACTGAGATTCAAAATACATGAAAGAAAAATAGTATAGAGCAAGGAAAAACAGACAAATCCACCAGCAAGTAATATATTTCAATAACCTATCAATAATTGATAATTGATAGCTTAAGTAGAATATCAGTCAGAAAATAGAAAATGAACAATGCTACCAATGAAGTCCACCTAATTTGTTTCTAGGACACTCCACCCAGCACAACGGAATGCACATTCTTTGCAGGTGTACACAGAAACATATTCTGGTCCATACACAAGTCAGAAAAATAAAGGATTCAAGTCATATAATGTATATTATCTAAACACAATGGAATTAAATTAGAATTCAGTAATAGAAATATATCAGGGGGGCACCTGGGTGGCTCAGTGGGTTGAAGCCTCTGCCTTTGGCTCAGGTCATGATCCTGGGGTCCTGGGATCGAGCCCCGCATTGGGCTCTCTGCTCCGCGGGGAGCCTGCTTCCTCCTCTCTCTCCCTGCCTGCTTCTCTGCCGACTTGTGATCTCTGTCTGTCAAATAAGTAAATAAAAGCTTTAAAAAAAAAAAAAGAAAGAAAGAAATATATCAGGAAAATCCCCCAAACATTTGTAAACCAAATAGCACACTTCTAAATAACACATGGGCCAAAGAAGAAATCTAATGAGAAATGAAAGATTTTGATCTTAATGAAAATGAAAATGAAAACATAACACATTGATCTATAACATCAATGCAATTACAATCAAAGTCCTAGTAGGGTTTTCTTATTTTTGTTTGCTTTCGTTTTTGTTTAGAAATTGAGAAGCTGATTCTAAAATTAATAAAGAAATATAAAGGACTTGGAATACCCAAAACAACTTTGAAAAGGAACAAAATTGGAAGACTATATACTACATGATTTCAAGACTTATAAAGCTACTGTGATCTACATTGTGATATTGACATAAAGATAGACAAATAGATCAACAGAGTAGAATAAATTTCAAGCATAGTCCCACATATATGTAGACAATTGATTTTTGACAAATGTGCAAAAGCAATTCAGCGAAGAATAGATGGTTTTTCCAACAAATGGTGCAGGAACAATTGCTTATCTATTAAAATAGACTTCCTGTTAAGTTCTTAAGACATACACCCAGATACAAGAAGGGAAAGGGTAAGAACTTCATGTTTAAGATTTTTCTTACTGGAAGAGAAGGAAATAAAGGCCTTATTAAAGGTTACTTTTACAAACTGTGGGGGGAGATTACTATCTTTCATTAAGAAATTTGTAGCCTTGGGGTTGAGTTACTCTGGGATAAGTTACTATGATTCAGAGTCTAAAAGAAACAATCAAGGTGGGTCTCCAAGAGTCTCAATATCTCTTCAGCCAGAAGGAAGAACGTTTTTTATGTATTTTACATATCAACCATCTTTTAAAAATTCCCTTTAATGAGAATTTTCTGCTTCTAAAGATGTATTGGAAATCACTTCTTTATTTGATCATAGCAATGCAAAATGGGTATTTCATCAATAATTTTGAAACCAAAATTTTTTTTTGCTTGTTGTCTAGATTGTGTGTGTGTGTGTGTGCGCACACATGTGCACTCATGTGCATATACATCTCTTCCTGTGTTTCTGATAAGCCAGAAAACCACTCATTTGTAGATAGGAACATCTATCTGGAAGTGATGAAAATTATAGTTTCCCTTATTTTGCCACACTTGTAATTATTGTGACTATCAAATATTGTTTAGTTTAACAGGATATCTATATACAACTATAACATGGTGATTTTACACAATACTAAATATACTTGTCATTTTTTGAAAAGCTTGAACAAAGGTAAATCTTGCTCAAGAGTTCAGGCCCTCCTCCATGTTATTCTGTCTCTCCAGGGGTATAAAATCTCAAAATTTTATGGTTATAAGTTCTGCCTATTGTGTGGACTACACTTTTGGAACTTGAACTGTCAAAACCATCCTTTGCAAGCTTCTTTCTCTTTTGTCATTTTATGTTCACTTACTTGTTCTTTAAAGATTCTAAGCACTATACAATATATTCTTTCTAGATTATAACAATATATAGCATTTCTGTGAGGATTAGGTACAACACAGTGATTTCATAACCCCTTGAAGTTATAAAAAGTTATTCCTACCTGTATTACCAAAGCTTCCTTCCAAAGTTCAAAATGGAATTTTTTCTATTATAAAATACTTTGGTTTACTCTTTTATTGAACAAGCAACTTTCTGCGGTAAATGTAGATATTGCATAAAGGCACAATATTAAAACATGAGTTAAAAGGGGACACATATTCGCAAAATGTAGGTATCTTCCAAATTCCCAATTTTAATTAATCAATTAACTCCTAATAGCAACACAAGCCCTTCATTAGTTTAATCTGGCAACATGACAGCATCAAAAATATTAAAAATAACTTAAAGTATACAGATAACTGCATAACACATAAGACTGTGAGTTACTTGAGGGAGGCCTAGGATATTAAGTAAGCTTTTTCATATTCTTACCCCTAGCAATTGACATAATGTCAGGCACAAAGCATATAATACACTAATAGTTCTGTGAGTTACATTCCTAAATAAGCTTCCAGTTTTTTCATTTTGATTTGGCAAGCAACCATACAAATTCTTATACCAACACATGAAAATAAAAGTTTCTAAAACATTATTACTAAGATAAAAATGTGTTAAATAGTGAATACTTGAATGAGATCATCTCATAACTTATCAGATATAAAGTCATATATCTTCATAAGAGAAAGTAGTATATCCACTAACATTGCAAGAATTACAAATGATGAAGAAAACTAATATTCACAGCCACTCTCACATTATTACCACCCAAATGATGTTGAGTTTGAACTGCATTGGCACCCTTGCAGTTTATCATTATTTATAAGCCTAGTAACCTCTGGACTTTAAAATACATAAATATTATTTTTTTTTCTTTTTAAGGCTAGAGCATTTCATTCAAATAAGTTGCAAAATGAAACAGATCATTAAGTTAAAGCATGTGTTGTATTCCCGAGGTAAAACAAATTGGGCTTTTAATACAGACATGGTGAGATAACTAATAACCTTAACATGCAACAGAAATAATTGAAGGGTGTGGAGTGGAATGAAACAAAATGTTTCATTCACACAATATTACTTAATGCAATGCTGAGGTAACCTTTGGCTTGTAGATTTGTTTTCTGGACTACAGAACAAAGTGCATTAGTGCCATCTCCTGGCAAATAAAATGATCCTGAGGAGGAGGTTTAACTTTTAAGAAAGCCCCTTACTTAATAAGCAGTCCATATTTACTAAAATGATAAGTGGATGGGAGAGAAGAAGCTCATTTCTCCTCCAGTTGTAATAATTACTATTTTTAAAATATAGTGTATATTAAAATTATTTAAATAAGTAAAAATTTATTAAATTTAATAAATTAAATAAATTTTAAAAGATTAAAATTTTCACCTATAATTTTCACCTCTTTAGTACTTTACCACAACTTACATCATGAAGCACTGTAGCTTTAATATTAAAAATATATACTAAACTTACAGGGATATGTGTGGGTTTTCTCATATTATGATACTAATTTCCAGACTGAAGCCGGTTAGGATTCCTGCCCCATGAAAGCCAATGTAATTGCTTAACCAGTGTAATTTGTAAAAATATCTAAAATTGGAAGGAAAGGTATTAGAATCTTGTACTGAGGGTCTCATGTTCCCACACATGAGTTTTCTGTACTTATTTTTTTAAGTGTTTTCCAGTGAAAAAGCTTGAATAGCTTCTTCAGAAAATTATTTTTTTATGTCTAATATCTATTAGAAAGTTCATTGTTATGGGTTCTGCCACCCCTCATGCTCAAATTTAGCCCATTTCTTCATATTTTTAATTCAAGAGAAATATTATAGAGAAATGCATTTTATTGGAGTGCCTGAGTGGTTCAGTTGGTTAAGCGTCTGGCTCTTGATTTCTGTTCAGGTTGTAATCTCCTGGTCATGGAATCAAGCCCCACATCAGGCTCCATGCTCAGTGGGGAGTCTGCTGAAGATTCTCTCTCCCTCTCCCTCTTCCTCTGTCCTTTTCCCTGTTTGTGTGCTCACTCTCTCTCTCTCTCTCTCTCAAATAAATAAATATTTTAAAAGTTTTAAAAAGAAATGCTTTTTATCCATTTTAAGTTATGAGTGTTTTTTACTGCTCTGCCATGAAATTACTAATATTTCATATCCTTTTTTTGAGGAATTATACCAAACTGTATACACAATACAATATTGTTGCCTAAGTAATTAGACATCACTGAAATTTAGTAAGCCAAACACTAAAAATCTTCAGTGAATGTAAGTTCCATGAGGGTGAAAAGCTTTTTTATTTGGCTCAAGGATGTATCCTCAGCATCTAAGATAATATATAGTAGATGTTCAGTGTATATATTTATTGATTTTTTAATGAAAGTTAATTAGGCATAGGAATTTATTAATATAAAATTAAAATTAGTATAAAAATTAAATCTGGAGTTTTATTTGAACCATTAGTTATTCCTTATGTCTCGGAGTATTTCAAGTGGAATGTACACACACAAATATATACTTATACACAATATATAAACTACATTAATTTACATATAAACTCTTAATATAAGGTTCTGTATTTGGTCCTCTTCTTTTCTCTGTCTGCCCATGTCTGCTTAGCAATTTTATTTATCCTCAAGGTTTCATTTAGCTCCTCTACATGGATGACTCCAAAATCTTATCTAAAACCGTAGTGTCTTTTCTACGCTCTAGAATCAACCCACATTTCAAACTTGCTGTTAAATATATCTGTATACATACTGATATATCTGCTACAAAAACTTGTTCTATAAACACCTCAATCTAGCAGTATACAAACCTAAGCATGTGCCCCATAAATATATTTTTTTCTTATTCCACATTTCTGTTCACGGCAGACCATCCTCCCAGTTATTCAGACTTGAAATCCTAGTCAACCTCTTATGTGTCTCCCACATCAGATATGCACAGACACGTGTGCACACACACACACTGACACACCCCTTTCCACTTTCGCTGCCATGTGCCTGGTTGAAACCCTGATTAATTCCTACCTCACCAAGGTCAGTAATCAGCCACGTGGCTTAGAAGCCTATAGTCTCCCCTCACTGCATAGCCTCTTAATTCTTGCTGTCATTTCAATCATCCTAAAGCAGTGTTACTTCAAAGCATCTGAAGCAAAACACTGACTCAGTATGTTAAGAGAATAAAAGTCTCTGGCCAAATAAATTGAGGGAAAACTAGATTTTTTTTAAGAAACAAAACTGATATATTTACTTTACAGCCTGAATTATACTAATGTGAATGTGAGTTTCCAGCAGGGGGAAATACTATGTGGCTTTTCCCTCTCTTACTTGCACTCTGAACTTGTTTACGTGAGACCATCTTTTCAGCTATTATTCCATAGAATATGCTTTGGAATGTAGTGCTGTAGAGCATAATTTCTCTCCCTGTGCTGGAAAAAATGGAATGATAAAGACAGCACACTCCAGAGCTGGACTGTCCAGTCAGTAGACTATTTAAATTTAAATTAATCAACACTAAATAAAATGTAAAATTCTGGTCATACTAGCCATATTCCAAGTGCTTAGCAGCTTCATAGGGGTAGTGGCTACCATATTGGACAGCCGTGTTCCAGAGTAAAACTAACTGGGTTCAACTGTTGACAGTTTAACCAAGGACAAGCTCCTAAACTACTCAGGATTTCAATTTTCTCATCTACAAATTGAAGAAAATTATAGGAATCAGCTCACAGAGTTGTGGTGAGAATTAAATGAGTTAATCCATGGCAAGTGCTCAGAACAGGAACTGGCACATAGTATAACTCAGTAAATGTTCAGTAATATTATCTACTAGCATTATTTAAAACCAAGCTTTTTAATATGCTTTTTGGTCTGTCCCCACTTGTCTTTTAGCCTTTCCTTCTGCTATTTCCTTGTATGCAGATTGACTTCTAATCTACCTCACAGGTCCCCATAAATATCCCATTGTTTGTGGGCTCCCTACCTTTGCTGTACTTTCTCCTTTCCTGGAAATGCTCTCTCCACTTCCTGCCATCACTACATCTAAATCTTGTTTGTTTTTAAAATCAGGATTGAATTACACCATCACCACAAAGCAAGAAATAAACTCTCATGGCTCTGATTCCTACGGTTTGCTCCCAGAATCTGTTTTTGGAAAATCCAATCTTGCTTAGTAGTTATGTGTACGTATCCTTTATTTCTTCTACATAAATTGTCCTATAAACCACAGTACATATTATGCTCTGTGAAGGTAATTCATAAATACATTCTAAATAAATAAGTCATATTTTATCATGAAGACCTTAATTTTATACAAGTTAGCCCCATCCCTACTAAATGATGTGCATAGACTGCTTACAACTATACCTTTTATCTTATTCCCTATCTTTCTATGGTCTAAAATTCAGTTTCCGTAGACATGTAAATACTAAATTTTTTCTTCCAATGAGAAAAAAAAGGAGATCATAATATATTATTGAATCAATGCAATATTAAAATCTGACAAAACTGTAGGTACTCATACAAATACATATTTTACTTAGAGAAATGTTAAACCTCTTTTTTCAAATAATTGGTTTCTAGCTAATTTTGTTCTGAAATAGAAATGAAATTAAAAGTGATATTCTTATTTGAAAGAAATTATCACTGATACTTTATCATTGGATGTCCTTTCTGCCTGCTTTGAATGCTGATGATCTAATGACATAGGAAAAAGAACAAGAACATATCCTGAATGAGCAGGGAACGTGATTTCATAAATGTAAAGCACTTTCTAAAAAGTGAATGCAATAATGAAAAGTGCGTTTGGAGATGAGTAAGTTAGATAGCCTAGCGATATTTATAGACACAATCTTTACATTAGAAAAGTCAAATGATACCTCCAATGTTCCAGTAACTTTTTTCTTTTCATTGTTAGGCATAATGAATAGGAATTTTCAACTCCTTTGAGAATATTCAACATTTGTCAATAGAAAGAAATTCTCCGTTTTCAAGAGAGTTTTAAACCTCTCTTGAGGGCAAAGACCCAACTAACTTCACTATGACTGACACATAGTAACAACTCAATCCCTGATTACAAAGATGTTAACAGTGATAATTACTACTGTGAATACATTTCCACTGTTTACAGCAGCTTCTATTTTAAGTTTCTATTACTGGAAAGTTAAACAGTTTAAAACCATTTAGAGTTTTCATTAATACATTTATCAAATTCAGAAGGGAAGTGGTAAATCAAATTGATTAAAGATGTACTCTTAACATGGTATTATAAAAAGAGACAGAAAAATATGCATTTGTTTGAATTATTAAGGTGAGGAACACCTGGATGGCTCAGATGGTTAAGCATCTGCCTTTGGCTCAGGTTATGATCTCTGGATCCTGGGACTGAGTCCTGCATTGGGCTCCCTGCTTCTCCCTCTGCCTCTCCCCCTGCTTACTCTCTCTCAAATGCATAGATTTTTTTAAATGAATTATTAAGCAGCAAATAATTTCAAAAACAATTTTTTCAGCAGTACCTCAAACTATTAATCCTGTATTCCTTAATGCCAAATAATTTAACCAAAAACCATCCTTCATGCTTTCTCCTGTTCCATCAAAACTTACTCTTCCAGGGCAAACTTCAGCTAGTTGTTAGAACCAACACAACTGATGTTTCCATGTGCAGACTTGAAATGTTTACCAAGTCTTGTCCCAATAAAATTGAAAAGTTAAACTGGCACCCTTCAGATTTCCTAATTCTAGTGGACCTTCCCTATCAGAAACAACGTCATATTGAACACAGTCAAAATCTGTGTTCAAATTAAAAATAAAAACCATCTCATCTTTCACTGATGACTTCATATGGGAGTGAGTTAAATTCAAAATCTTTAGACAAAATACATCTTTTTACATCTAATACACCTAATTTTAATGAGAGAAATAAAAGAAGAAAGAGATGTAAATATTATACATATAACAAATATTAATTCCTGGTCATTTTAATATAAAAAGAACACTTGTTCAAGTATTTGTGATGTATTTAAATATATAGAAAAGTAGAGAGAGGGGTGCCTGGGTGGCTCAGTGGGTTGGCCCTCTGCCTTTGGCTCAGGTCATGATCTCAGGGTCCGGGGATTGAGCCCAGCATCAGGCTCTCTGTTCAGCAGGGAGCCTGCTTCCCCCTCTCTCTCTGCCTGCCTCTCTGCCTACTTGTGATCTCTCTGTCAAATAAATAAATAAAATCTTTAAAAAAAAAAAGTAGAGAGAATGATATAAAGCATTTGCTGATATATCTCACTCCCTTATCATATCTTAGTATTTTCCCATATTTGCTTAAGTCCTTTTAAAATTATCCTTGAATAACACTCCATAATCCTATCCCAATCATTCCTCCTCCCACATAAAAAATAGTATAATTTTTTTATTCCAATATATGCTTCCATACTTGACTAATTATCTATATGTACATGAAAATTTTTATTTGTTTTTAAACTTTATATTTATGGCATCCTTCTGCAATACTCCCTTTTCTCTCAATATAAAGTTTATTTTTTTAATCTTTTTTTTAAGATTTTTATTTATTTATTTGACAGACAGAGATCATAAGTAGGCAGAGAGGCAGGCAGAAAGAGAGAGAGAAGAGGAAGCAGGCTCCCCGCTTGAGCAGAGAACCCGATGCGGGGCTCGATCCCAGGACCCTGAGATCATGACCCGAGCCGAAGGCAGAGGCTTTAACCCACTGAGCCACCCAGGCGCCCCTCAATATCAAGTTTATAAATGATTTTTTGTTCACTGAAACTATAGTAATTGTGGATAAATATATTGTATATTTCATGAACATACCTTGATTTATATTAACTGTTCTCTAGGCGGTGGATATTGAGGTGCTTTTCAGTTTTCAAGTACTACAAAATGCTGCACTGATCAGTTTTGAACATAAAGCCTTATTTATAATGGCAACATTCCCTCTATGGAAAATGGAATTCCTGGTCAATAAATACGCATGCCTTTAACTTTACCGGTGTTTATGAATTGCTCTTCTAAATGTCTGTACTAATATGGAGTTCTACTAGTAGTTTATAAAAGCTCTGATTGCTTCATGGTTTCATTAATAATTGGTATTGTCATACTTCTTAATTTAGGACAAACGTATAGTCATAAATTATAATCTCAACTTTTAATTTGCATTTTCCAGATTGTTAATGAGGGTAAGCATCATTTAATATTTGTGGGTGGGACATTTGCTTGTCCTCTGTTATAAAACAACTCAATATTTGGTGATTGGGTTATTTACTTCTAAGATTAAATATGTTCTGCATACTAATCCTAATTATATTATTTTCAAAAAAGCACATTCAACTTCCCTTTGTCTTTTTACTTTTTACTAGATTTTTTTTTTAAAGTACAGTTTTTAGGGGTGCCTGGGTGGCTCAGTCATTAAGCATCTGCCTTTGGCTCAGGTTATGATCCCAGGTTCCTGGGATCGAGCCCTGCATCGAGCTCCCTGATCAGCAGGAAGCCTGCTTTTCCCTCTCCTACTCCCCCTGCTTGTGTTCCTTCTCTTGCTGTTGTCTCTCTCTGTCAAATAAATAAATAAAATCTTTTTTTTAAGTACAGTTTTTAATTGTAATACTGCTAAATCAATTAATCTCTAAGATGTGACCTTTTTGTGTCCTCTTTAAGATATCCTTCACCTACCTCAAATATATAAATATAATCTGCTATATTATTCTCTCATAGTTTATAAGTAAACTATGGGTCTTTATTCTTCCTAAAATTTATTTTGGTATATGTTGTATGCTGTTGCATGATCAAGTATTCAATCTTTATCAGGGCCCAGATAAGAGGTATTTGCCCCAAAATGGCTTTGCTGTCCTCCAGACCCCTACAGGCCTGCATGGTGTACATGTTCTTATTTAGGGGCTGGGTCATGGCAGAGGAGAAAGAAGGACATATATGAGAATATCCGACCTGACTCTTCATATTACACACAAGCCCTTTTCCCTCACCCTGATACCAGTTCATAATCACTGATTCCCGTGAGAGAGGCTATGGATGGGAGAGTGTTATACCTGTGAAGTATAGTATTGATAAAGAAAAAGCTAAAACTCCACTTTAAAGAGACTGGCTTCCTAGCCTCCAGCATTTCCTTGTAACTTGATTGGAAGTAATACTAAATAAAAGACCAGAGTCGTCATAATCAGATAAAGACAATAGTAAAACATGAGAAAAATAGACGCTCAAAGGTAAATTTTGGTAATGTTAACCCATAGAAAAGTGTCCCCTTCTATCTCAAGTAACCTGTCAGCTGTCAGTGATACCTTCTGGGGCCATTAAACACTTGAGTCTTACAGGTGATACCCTTGTTCTGGTTTCATCAAATCTGAGAATATTTATGGCCTCCATGTAACCTGCTTACCAGAAATGAATACACTGGTATGATTAACACAAATATCCAGTCCACTTCCACATTTTTTTTCTAACTAAACTAAATTGAAATTGATTTTTGGGACACCTGGGTGGCTGAATCGATTAAGCATCTGCCTTCAGTTCCGGTCATGATCTGGGGGTCCTGGGATTGAGCCCTGCATCAATCAGGCTCCTTACTGAGAGGGAAGACTGCTTCTCCCACTTCCCCTGCCTGCCGCTCCCTCTGCTTGTGTGCTCTCTCTCTCCCTCTCTGTCAAATAAATAAATAAAATCTTAAGAAAAATAGAAATCTGATTTTCTATATCAGGTTCTTCTGAGATTTAATAATATGTCATCTTCCTTAAATGCAGTTGATTCTCAGAACACATATGAGATGGAATTCCTGCTCCCTCAGTACATGAGAGTTTGTATCTGGACCGTGAAGACTCACAGGGCGATACATGGATTGGAGGGATAAAGAGTCAGGTTTCTCCAGGCAACACAAGCCTTGGCCTCTTTGCAGGAGTTCTTCCTATGATCTTCCCGCATGTTCTCTTCCAAGTGAAATGGCCTTTATTCAACTAGCTACAAACCAAGTCCCCCCTTCAAGACACATTTTAAAGATAAAGCTATTAAAAAACGGTTCCTCATTCTCAAATTTCTCAGAATTCCTCAGTCTCACCATGACTCAGTATAGCCTTGGCAATTTATGTATACATTAATCTCTCCACTTTACTCATAACTTGCTCAAGTGAAGAACTATACCATATTCCGTCTTTGGTCCTTACAGAATTTTGAAGCATAACTTATATGATAGTAACTTCATAAATACATGTTGAATCAATTAGAAAAATTCAAGGTTCTCTACTGCGCCTTGATGCATACAGAATGTAGAGAAAGTTGACCATCAGGTATTTTCTCTTCTTTTTTTTTTTTTAAAGATTCTGTGTATTTATTTGAGAAAGAGAGCAAGCACAAGTGGGTGGGAAGGGTAGAAGGAGGGGAGCAGGAGGAGCTGGATCCAGCAGGTCCTGGATCCCAGGACCCTGAGATCATGACATGAGCAGAAGGCAGACACCTAACTGACTGAGCCACCCAGGCACCCCAGGTATTTTCTCTTCTAACTATGAAGCATTCTTAGCAATCAAAAAGGAAGAAACAACACAATATAAAATAATAAAAAATAGTAATTAATAAAATAACCACAAATGTGTAAAAAAGTGTATTTCATGGATGTTCAGCAGAACATTCAGTGTTCTCTTTTTTTTCTCTTAACACTGCAGAATGACTCCTTCCATTCCTATAAAAAGCTCTTATAAATATATTTTAATATTTATTTTATCATGTATGTATAATGTCCCACTATACTGGCATACTATGACTTGCTTATTATCACTCTAATATTGAACATTCAAGCTATTTCTACATTTTCATCATTATAAATAATGCTGCAGTAAATATCTTTTTCTGCATATTTCTTTACAATAAGGTCCCTTAGGATAAAGGGTGAGAATATTTAAGCCACTTACACACACTTCCAAATTGTTTTCTAAGTACCTTTGAGTGTTCCAATTTAAACTGTAGCCAGCAATACATATGAATCTATCTCTCCATGACCTTCTCAGTAGTGAGTAGGGAAGTTTTTAAGCCTTCTTTTTACTCGGATGAAAAAATGGTTTACTGTTACGGCTATGTTTTTTTCTTTGATTATCTTTAAGGTTATATTTATTGGTAACATCTATTTCAAATTTTATAATTTGTATTTTCTTTGTCTCTCATCTTTCTGGGGTTCTTAGAGGTGCCTCTCATTGATTTGTATGAACTTTATATATCAAGAATATTACCTTTTCAACACATGAAAGTTTTATAATTTTATGTGTTCAGATCTATACTTTTCTCTTCAAGATATATATTAAAGATTATATGTTTAGAAAATACTTATCTGGAGACTAAATGAATATTCATCTACATAGATTTTTAAAGTGTTTATATTTATGCTTTAGTTCACCTGGACTTTCCTTGGAGTATACTCTCAAGTAGGGTTCCAAATAATTTGCTCATTTTTCCAATGTCATTTGGCTAACAATTAAAAAAAAAAACACCTTTTTTCTTATTCATAATATGAGGACTCTTCTATTCAATATTAATTTCCTACACAAATCAGAGTCTGTTCCAGGATTATCTGTTTTGTTCTTTTGTTTTGACTATCCTCCTACCAATTTGACAGTTTTCATAATTTGATCTTTGTAATCCATGTTTTACTATCTATTAAAGCAAATTCCCTGTCATTACATCTTAAAGAGTGGGTATACAGATGGACAAAGCTTAGACCATCTATAATACTAATAGACAACCACTGCAGCAACCAGCCTGGGAAGCCGGCTCCCCACTCCTGCAGCCATGATCAAAGACTGTGCCTTCCCTATTCTGCCACCAACCAGAGAAAGTCAAGGAAATGTGCTTCCTAAACCAGTCACTTAAGCTGTCCTCTTCTAGGTAGCCCACCTCCATGTTTCCACTCAGAGCTACCTGAAGCCTTCCCTTTCTTTCACTCTACCATCTTCCCGCTTCCTGCTTGCCTTTGAATCTGTGCAACACAGACACCAACACCAGTGATGGTGGCTGCTTTCCTTTCTGCAGCAAGCTCTGAACAAACAGCCTTTGTTCTCATCTGGGTTTTCTTCATTTATTTCCCCACAGTTCTTTTTCAAAATTTTCATACCATTAATATCTCTTAAAATCACCTTTGAGTCTCCCTTTCTGGAAATAATATTAATATTATTATTAATAATAATAATATTAACCTTAAACACCAAAGAAGTCCCAGGGGCTGTGTTTTATATATAAAACTAAAACTTTTCCCCAAGGATCAATTCTTGGTCAGGTAGCCACCCAGGCTTGGGGGTGGGCAGGGCTCTCCAAAGTTATTATAATGAATGGTGTCAGAAGCTCTACCAGGGCCTGTTGCTTTTGTGTTGGGTATGGTTATTGGACACAGAAGCAGTCTCTATTATTCTAATTCTGTGTTTGCCATTTGAAATATATGAAATTATAAGATTAAAGATAAATTTTCTAGTACATATATTGGGCCTTTCTTGACAACCAAGAAAGATACAATATGTACAGTAAATTATATTACTAACTATAACCTTCAGTAGTCTTCAGTCAAGCCCTTGAAAACTTGACCTTGCTGGAAGTCTAGGAAGACTTAGAATACTTAGAATCCTTACAAACTGAGATATGGCAAAGGCTTGGGCTAGGACTAGATCTGGCTTCCTGAGATAGAGATGACCTTCTTGGAGGTAGGGGTGGGGAGGGAATGACATGTAGAGGTACAGGAATGAGGGAATTACTGCCCTCCCATAAATACAAAGAGTAGGAAGGACTCAGTTACCAAGGGTAAAATCATTCTAATCTAAAGCCCAGGAGATAAAGAATCAAGTTGAACATTAATCAGGTTTTGCTTTGTAGTTTAAAAAAAAAAATTCAGCTGAACTAAACTATAAAAATAAACACAAATAATCTATCTGATAGTTTTTAGAAAGTGCCTTGAGCTAACTTCCAGAGTCTATTTTTTTTCTGACTTTAATGCTTAGAATGACTCCTATATATCACCTGGAGTAAAAAGTATATGTAATGTACTTCTTTTGGAACATACAATAAATCAACTCTTCTTTATTATTACTTATCAAAACAAACTATTATTCGAATCAAATAAAAGTTATTGATTTCCTCTTTGACAAAGATGTTATAAATCCTGAGATTATATAGGTTTCAAAGTACTTCTTTGAGGAAAATAACTGCATTTTTGTTTTTCTTGTGGAGTCTAATTTTTAGAAAAAAAAAATCACTTAGGCAGCAGGAAGCAAAGCTGGAAGCTATACAACCCAGAAAAATGATAGTAAATGTCAGATCCCATAGGGTTTAGTGGGGCCAAGGTGGCTGGAAGATACAGGGAAGAATTCCAGACAGGAGAGCTATGCAAAGAAAGAGTCCCACTCATCACATAGGGGTGCCTCTGAGTGTTAGGACAGGGCATGCATGCAGTGAAACACCGAGAGCTGGGCAAAAGTCAGGGGAAGCCGTAAACTAAACAATTCCCAGATGTTCCATCTCTGTAGCCCAGAATGGAGAGTCCTCAATTATTCTCCAGGACTTTCAGTCATCAGAATCCCCAGAAAGACCAAGGACAGGTATACTATTTATATAACACACATACATACATATGTATGTATCTATATGTGTATATAGGGAGATATACATTATATTATATATTGTATAAATGATATGCTCTGTATATATGTAGGCATAAATATGCAGATATTTCTGTGTATGTATATATTGTACATGTGTGTGTCTATACATAAACATACATATATATTGAAAGAGAGAGAGAAAGCAGTTACCTACTTGATAATCCAACCTCCAAAAAAAAAAATTCTTCTGTAGATTGGTTGAATCTACAACCAATTGTAGATTCAACCAATCGTTGATTCTCCTTGAATTCCTATTTATGCCACTGTTGTGTTTATAGGTTTCTTATTTCAAACAAAAACACTCCTGCGAAGTATTGTTAAACCATTAACACCTTGGCCTTGATGAGATTCTGAAATCAGTGAAGAAGGACCTTCCAGAAAGTCTGGGTAGAGCTCAGTATTTAACCCTGATATTCAGGAAGGACCAGTTCTGGCTCTAGACTATCTCACCATCCAAAGACATAGTTAAAGTTCTACAAATGTAATTAGGTTACACTCCATACTAATGAAGAGACTTTAAGAATTGCAAAGTGCCACATTATCAACTGCTAGTTTCTAAATGGAATTTTAACAACATGCGGTCATTAAGTTTTTATAATTCTCAAATTAATTGAAAGGTGAACAAGTCAGGTCTGATCATTTTTTTTTTGTCTGCATGTCAATCAGCCAGACTGATAGATTCTGAAACAGAGCTAACCATTTTCTTGATTTTCTCCTAATCAGGATACTTACCTTTGCATCTCATTTCACCCCACTTAGTTTAATCAACCTGCCTTGTTCTGTGTCTGAGCCTCTTACCATTCATTGTCTGTGAATCATTGTTTATAACAAAAGATGTGTAGGTTGTAAGTGTCTCCTCCAGATATCTCTGAATTTGTAATGGACATTATGCAAAGAAACAAAGAGCAACACACATGGTGTTGTTTTGAAAGTACAGAATTATTTTAAATTAAATAATTTATTAATAACAATATTACTTACTGAGTGTGTGGTAGGCGCCTGGCATGCTTCTCACATGTTGGATTTTCATGCTAACCTGGAGAGAAGACATTGTTATTCTAACCCAGGCTTTGCAAATGAGGAACGTGGGAGGAGGGGATTTTAAATAATATGGACTAAGGTCAGTTTTGTAAGGTCATTTTAAAAGCCAAATAGAGCTATTCATTGTATTTTGATTTTTAAGTATTTGAAGTATTTATTTTGACAAAAAAATCCTCTCAGACTAGAAATTGATAACTGTTAATACTGTAAAAAGATAAGGTAGTAGTTATCCTGCAGCTAAACAAATTTAAAAGTAGAGGCCCCAGCATGGTACCTTTTTATCTGCTCTCTGAAAATAAAACCCAGGATGTTTTTACCTTTAGGAAGCCTGCAGTCCCCGTGGCCTGCCATCCCTCTCCCAGGAGATTTTTCCAGCAGAGTAGAGCAGCTCAGGCAAATTCTAACAGCTCTCATATACTCAGAAAGGACTGTTTTTCACAGGTTTCATCTGACCTCTGCCCCAACAGTAAGAAAACCAGACTAAATTTATGCTGAACAAATTTTCAATAACTTTGATGAGAAATACTTTTACCAACAGCAGCCTGGTCTCTCTCTAACCTTTGGCACATTTCCACATTGATAAATATCAGCATATGACCAAGAAAACTAATTTTGTAAATAATTTAATAATTTTTCCCTGTTGGAAATTATAATCTATTTGCAAAATGATCCCATGGTTATAATTTTAAAACAGCTAAGGATGCTGCATTTGTAGATATTATACATATTTACTTGGTTTTGTTTTGTGTTTATGGTCCTTGAGCATCATGCTTCCCTCAATATTGCAGAACAATGAGCTAATTCAACAGGGATCCAATTAGAAGTGTTACTATAAAAAAATTGTTGGTTTGGATGTGGACTAACTTAAAAGATATTGAGCAACTACCATTTGGTAAGCTCAGTTCTATGTGCTTATCTGTACTTTATCTAGGCCTTTGTTTTTGTTCTCTAACTACTCAAAGCCCCAGGTGGCAGGCCATGACTGTAAAGCAACACTCAATGCAATCTAAAGTTATAATAAAACTTACATATAAATAGTTTTTGGATAGTCCTTAGAATTTTTCATAATGGGATTTTAACTGCCATTTAAAATATTTAGCATGAAGTATTCTTATATTGGCATGAACACTGGACAATGATTATCTATAATTCTTAGTCACTCAGGCTCCAGGGTTCAGGCTGGTTTAGAGAAACTGGTTAACTCTGCTCTGGTGTGACAAACTTTGTTCAAATCCCAGGAAAATTCTCTGTGTCACTTGACCTGCATCTTCAAAACAAAGGCAACTAAGTCCAAGCACCATAATGATTTAAGGATTGTGCTATTGCTGATATAAGCATCTGAAACAAATTGGAATATTGAGGAGGATTTGAGTGGTAGAAACATTTAGGGAAGAGGAGAGACAAACCAGTTAACTTGTCAACTCTTTCTTCATAAGAAGCATGAAAGAAATGGATTCTTCCATGAGTAACTAATATTTCTAAGTAATGTCAATTGCCCATTTTTTTCGCTTCTCATTTTGTTCCAATGGAGTTAGCAGAGATATTAAAAAATTAGTGTAGTATATGAACCACTTGCATATGGCAGAGAATTTTTGCAGTATTAAATAATTCATGATACTATTTAAAATGTATAAATGTTAGTCTAGAGGAACATGCATGAATGTAATACTATTTTTCAGACTAGATACTGAATGCCTCCTAATAGTGAGCCTTCCCATTGCTCCATAGCCTTGTCAACAATTATTATTGTGATTCTTTTTAATTTTAGCCATTTTGGTAATGTCGTAGTTTCACTGGTACAAGGAAAGTTATGAAAGCAATAATTTTCCCTTAAATACAGATGCATTCTTTGTGCCATATGTGGCGGCTGATAGTTTGAATTTGTCAGTAGGTAAAATCATCATGATGGTAGCTACAGCTCTGACATTCATCAGAGCAGTTCAGAGATAAGACATAATATTTTATGAATCTGCTCAAAGATGAAAAATCTTCAGTAAACATAAATTTGATGTTACAACTATTGGGCATATGATAGAAATGTCAACTAAATCCTGGTAAAGGAATTAGAGTTAATTTTTTTTTATTATCTTATGTTAGTCACCATACAGTACATCATTAGTTTTTAATGGAGTATTCCATGATTCATTGTTTGCATATAACACCCAGTCTCCATGCAATCCATGCCCTCCTTAAACTCATCACCAATCTCACCCATTCCCCCACTCCCTTCCCTTCTAAACCCTCAGTTTGTTTCTCTGAGTCCACAGTCTCTCATGGTTCATCTCCTACTCTGATTCCCCTGCCTTTGTTTTTCCCTTCCTTCTCCTAATATCCTCCATGCTATTCCTTATGTTCTACAAATACATGAAACCATATAATTGACTTTCTCTGCTTGACTTATTTTACTCAGTATAATCCCCTCCAGTCTCAGCCACATTGATGTAAAGGTTGGGTATTCATCCTTTCTGATGGCTGAGTAATATTCCATTGTGTATATGGACCATATCATTTTTATCCATTCATCTGTTGAAGGGCATCTTGGCTCTTTCCACAGTTTGGTTATTGACACAGAAAAAGATGACCTAATAAGACTTAAATGAAACAACAGATCCTCAAGGAACAAATTGTGGTATTTCACAGAAAACAAAATTAATTTTGAATTTGCAATATCCAGAGCTATTTGATATGAACTGTACACTATTGATAGTGTAAGCAAAATCCAAAAAGAAATATCCAAACAGGTCTAAATTTGGCAATTTCTCTTTTTAAAAAATACTTTTTTTTCATTTAGTGAAAGTATTTTTTAAAATCAAAAGAAATTTCATATGAAATATGTAAAAGTCAAAGCTAGTTAAATATAAGAACAATATTATGAGAATATATTAGAACAATAAAACAAAAATAGTTTGCATGACCATGAAAGGCAATATTTACAAATTATCTTGAAACTTATTTTTATGAAGAATATATTTCTGGTATTATGGATTGAAGTATACACTTCAACTGAAGAGAGATTTAAACAATTTGAGCAACACATAATAAGTTGTTTGCCAAATCCAACTCCCCATTCAGGTTAAAAGCCATGGTTCAAGTGGAAACAAACCATAAGTTGGTTATTGAGGGTTATTTCTCAAAAAGAAAAAACTGGAGTAGATCAAAGCCATTCTCTCTCTCTCTCTCTTTCTCTGTTCATCAAAAATGTCAGTTGAAGATCATGAAGGGATGCTTAGACCCTGAGAAGTGATAAGGAAGGATCTTCTGTGAGAGAGGGAATCAGAATAAGGTAGTGAGAGAAGAGGAGGGAACAGACTCATAGAGATAAACAGAGATGAGAGACCAGACAATCTCATAGTAGAAGTTGGATGGGGAGCCTAGGAGGTCTGAAGACTCTCCAGCATTCTGTTCCAAGTGAATTTCTTCCATGAGAACTCTACAAGATTTTCCTACAAAGAATCCTCGGTCCTATGATACCCAGTTCCATAGTACTTACCTCCTTGTAATTGTTAGTTTCCATTTCTGTCTCTCCAGCAGACAGCTCACAACTTCAAGGAAGTAGAATCTGAATCTGATTTCCATTTCCATCTTCAAGGTCTAACACATACTGAATGCTCCAAAACTGTGTAAAACATTAATAAAAACTGATCTCATTTAAAAATCAAACCCTAAGGGACGCCTGGGTGGCTCAGTTGGTTAAGCGACTGCCTTCAGCTAAGGTCATGATCCTGGAGTCCCAGGATGGAGTCCCACATCAGGCTCCCTGCTCAGCAGGGACTCTGCTTCTCCCTCTGACCTTCTCCCCTCTCGTGCTCTCTCTCATATAAATAAATAAAATCTTTTAAAAAACAAAAATAATAAAAATAAAAATCAAGCCCCAAGTCCTCCCCCACCCTTTCAACTTTGCCAATCAGAGCAGAAGAACAGAACCAATAACATCACAAGTTGAGACATGCAAAGGGGAAATAGAGAGGGAATTGGGGGTTGGGGGAGGGGGAGGAATTGAACAGAAGGAAAAGAATTTTAACTGTCCTAGTTGAAGGCAGTGCTTCTCAGACTTTATACTCAGAATCACTTGGAGGGCTTGTGAAAATTCTGATTACTGGGCCACATCCCCAGTTTCTGAATCAGTAGATCAGAGGTAGGGCCAAGAATATTCATTTCCAATGAGTTCCCACATACTGTTCATGCTTCTGACCAAGGACCTTATGTAGAAAACTACAGGCTTAATTAAGGGAATGGGAGGTGGGGGAAATATTGAGGAAGAAATAGAGGACAGTAGGAGAATTATAATTGCCTTCATAGATTAAGAAGCATTAAGGTATAATTCTCTGTCAGAAAAACTGATTAAGAGGCTGTAATTGGTATCTTGGAATTGATTGGTTAAGTTTAATTGGTATTACTATTTTACGCAAGTAGACTTAAGATGACCATATGTCTAGGTTTGTCTGGGAGAGTCTTGATTTTCTCCTATAGCCCAGCATAATAATTAATAGCACTCCCTTTCTCTCTCAGGGGTGCCCCAATTGGGACAATAAATTATATGGTCACCTTGCTTACTTATAAGAATGAAATACAAAATATGTGCAAGCTGTGAGGGGTGCTGCTTCTTAGTCTATCTGGGCAAGAGAATGAATGAGCTGGTGAAAAGGAGAAACAAAGATTCTTATCTGTTTAATGCCCTTTCTAAAGGATCTTTGAAAAATACTGAGTAGCAGACACCATCCAAGACAGAGAGAGCACTCTGGAAACCAGGCATAGAAATAAATAAGTGCCAGACCTCGAATCAAGATGATTAATGGCCAGGTTTTTCTTAGCCCAGAAGAAAGGTATGCCTTTTGATGGCTAGGCCTTTTCAGGACACACTTAAAGGGAGGAAAAAATATTAATCCCCAGATATCCTGTCTCAGGATAGCTGAGAGAGAGTCCAGGAAGGAATCTGTTCTTTGCACAAACATCTCGGGAAATTCAGATGCATGCCATCCATTGAACATACTTTAAAAAACATTTTAATAACATGGGCTAAGTCTAATGTGTTATTCTCTCGAATAGCAATAACATTTTAAAACATCTTAACCCAGGTGGCTCAGTGGGTTAAAGCCTCTGCCTTCAGCTCAGATTGTGATCCCAGAGTCCTGGGATCAAGCCCTGCATCGGGCTCTCTGCTCAGGGAGGAGCCTGCTTCCCCCTCTCTCTCTGCCTTCCTCTCTGCCTACTTGTGATCTCTGTCTGTCAAATTAAAAAAAAATCTTAACCCAAAGAGGGGTGCCTGGGTGGCTCAGTCGGTTAAGTGTCTGACTCTTGGTTTTGGCTCAGATTATGATCTCAGGGTCCTGAGATGGAGCCCCTAGTCTAATGAGGTTCTCTCTCTCTTTTCCTCTTCCCCTCCCCCCACTCACTCACTCCCTCCTCTCTCCCTCTAAAACAAAGAAATCAAATCTTCAACAAGTAAAAATAAAAAAATAAAAGCTTAACCCAAAGGAATAAATTTGTAATAGAAGAAATCTAGAAATGAGATGAGTGGACGGATTCTACTCTTCACCACCTTGGTAATCTCAATTCCATTCTTCATTACTAAAATAGGAGAGCAGCTGGAAGGAAGGAAGTCATCACAGGGGCAGGCCTTGGAATTAGAGCATTGTAACCACACACCTTCTTCATGAAAGTAGAAGTTCCCTAGTACTATCAGCAAATCATGGTGGAAGAATTACTTCCATAAAACTTCCTCAAGTCCAAGGACATCGGGCTTTGTCAGTGGGAATGGGGAAATCCCCCAGAGTTGTCACTGGAGATATGATAGCACCTTATAATCTGAAGGCCCTTGACCAACGTAACTCGAAATTACCTTTATTCAGTAGAATTTACATAATCTTTAACAAAGTTTTCTGACTTGATTACTCTGAGTAATGTAACATTTGCATGACTCAATTTTGTTATCTTAAGGTCTGCATAAATATGCATCTTCCATTGAATTTATGATAAAGCCATGCAGAGCATATCCTTGACATCATGTCACCTTCTTGGTCATACATTGACATTATAATGTTATTTAGTATAAAATTGCATTGACAGCAACTTAGGAACACTGTGACAGCATCTTGGTCACCATCAACATGAATAATGGAAGCACATTCTGACAATATTCACTGGGAGGAAAAAACCCATTACTGATTTGGCTTCAACATCATCATTACAGTGTATACATACATACATACATACACATATGTACATACATACATGCACACATAAAGATGGAAAACAATTTAACTATTGAATGTCAATTAGCAGTTTATTGTGAATCATTGGCAGAGGAGAAATTGAACTTTACTGGGAAAGTCTTCCTCAAAAAATCTAGAAGGGAAATTCCTCTATCCCAGGAAGCAGGACAGAATCCAGAACCTCCCGCTTTGATTTGCAAGTACAAGGCAATATTATTACTCCCCTCTTCATAGGTTTTGCCAGCAAATTGTACTTCAGATGATCATCCATACTGTAATAGGTATTTTGTAAGTATGCACTTAAAAATACATGTTTCAGTATAGAATTAAGCAGCATAGACTACATCAAAGGTAAAGTCATTTTGTTTTCATTGTAGAGTGGGTCAACAACTTGTTTAATCCCAGTGACTCATTTTGAACAAGTTTCCAGGTTTAAATTGCCAGTATTCCCTCTTAGACTTATTTATCAGTCACCTTCACACCACGTGCTAAATATTTTTTTGCAGCAGAGAGGAAGAAGAAAAGGCAAAATAATAATAACCAGCATTTATAGAGAGCCAGCTATATCCTAACCAAGTGCATTGCATGCAAAATCTCATTTATTCACAGCAAGAATCTCATGGGGGACTGCAATTATTATTCACAAGCTATAGATGAGGGCGTTGGGCCTTGGGAAGGAGAAACTTTCTCAGAAAGCATATGTGCTTCTAAAGGTACGTGGCTAGTAAATAGTGGAGTTGGGATTTGAAAAATGCGGGCTTCAGTGTCCCTGCTATCATTTCTCTTTGAAAGAAGAGAAAGGGGGGAAAGTGAGGCCAGAAGCATAATTATGGTTAGGAGTGGCTGAGCACACCCACAAATGCTTCCAGCCTGTGTGCAATGTTGCCATTTCTTTTTCCAGAGGCTGGTGAGGGGAAACTCTCTGACCCACAATGCTGGGTAAGGCCAGAGTGGGATTTACCAGACCATTTCTGAAAAAGGGATTGTTTAGGGTCATCACTTGAGGTGTGTATCCGGAACAGACCGTCAGAGCAAGGGAGTACAGGGTTCCTACCAGAAGCTTAGTGAATGATCTGATAGCCAGGAAAATATGGGCAGCTGGACAGGAGTCCCTCTAAATAAATATCAGACAGCAGCAGCTGGGCCTCACATTTTGGATCAGAGTCAGTAAATTATGCATATCTATTTAATGCTAGATTATGGGCAGCCATATTACCCTAAGGACTTAGATGAGATGTGGCTTTAGTACCAAATTCTTCTTTTTTTACTGTTAGCTGAAATATTTGTCAGGACCTTCTGTCCACAGTATGATTCTGTCAAGTACCATCCAGTGTAAATTCTGAACATCAGTGATTTCTTTCCTAAGAATGTTGTTTGCTGAGTCACCAAGGGACATGTGAACAAGCATTTGACCTGAACCTACTTAGGGCAACAATTATGTGAACTTCTTTCTTGTTACTTATTCAACACTAGGATGTAAATTAACTTCTTTGAAAGATTCAGCCCATTCAATATTGTTAAGATGGTTGATAAGAGCTTACAATATACTGTCAGCTTTCAAGTCAAATTGTCCCAAACATTTACTCACTCATGTGGATTATTTTTCATTTATAAACTTAAAGGATTTCACTAAAACAAGGGATTTTCAAGTGACTTTTAAATAAATGAACTTGTTAGTTGTGTTCAAATAAGCTTTAGACATGGGAGCTGGGTGATTTTCAATTTTAAGAAAATGTGCTTCCACTTGTTGCCTTCGGGTTAGAAATGATGTCATTGCCTAAACAATTGAAGATAGCTGCCATTTGAATCTCTGAATGTATTGCTAGAAATCAATCGTGTAATGTACATTTTAATGATAACATAATATATAAGAAAGAGAACATATAAGATTCTCTTTCACATAAGTGTGTGTATATATATATAAATAAATGCATATGTATATCTGTGTATATATACATAAACATAGAGGAAAGAAAAGAAAAAACATACATACATTTGGTTATAGTTCATTTTGGTTTTATGGCTCTAATATATTATTATCTATATTTGGTATTTGGTCATAGCTTTATGTTTTGGTCATAGTTTTGTTCATCTCTTTTTGGCTCTAATAGATTATTACCTATAATATTGACAGTTCAGTAAAAAACAAATAATATATACAAATATGTGGGTGAAGGTCATAGAAAGGCTTATAATGAAGAACTAATGATAAGGACCTCTCTCAAGTAAAACTCTCCCTTTCTTTGCTAATCCACCCCACACCCCCTATCAATTTTTTAAAAATACTTTTTCTTTACTAGTTCTTTGGGTGGCTAACTTTCCCAAATAATGTGACTATATCTAAATTTTACTGTGCAATCAACTTCTTGACTTCTTAATATGACAGATAAATCCTCATCTATTCCTTCTGCTAAGATTATTTAATCACTACTCTGATTGGCCAACTATGCAAATTCAAACAAGATACTTAAGCCCTCATTTCTTATCCCACAAACTATGGCCAGTAGCTCTTCACTTCACATTTGGTGAGGTGAGGACACCTGCAAGGATCAGGCAGATGTAGATGGTTGATAAGTACTTAAATTCTTTCCCTATCCAAGAAAAGTGCTAGAATTCTATTTCCTGCTCTATAGGCCAAATGCTATGACTCCTGTGCTCACAAAGGGGAAGTTTTCATTATAATATTTAAATGGATTATCCATTTTTAATGGCTTTACCCCATCCAAAATAGTTTTCTAACCTCTCAATCATTATATAATCTATAGAATGTCCTTTTATATCACTGGCTCACTGTCTTCAAAAATCTGATCTTCTGCTGATTTTTTGGTACTTATATTAACTCATCCCATTATTTCCTAGATACCTTAGAGTCCTCTTCAAATTCTCACATTTTTGACAGTTCTTTTGAGGTATAATAATTGACATACAATTACTCTCTTATTTTGGAATATTTCAGATTTAGATATTTTAAATTTAGAGAAGAGCTCTAAAAATAGTACAGAATACCCCTATAACCTTCACCTAGAATCTCCTAATGTTAACATTGTGCAATGATCAAAATTAAGAAATTAACCTTGGTATAATACTGTTTACTAAACTGGGACTTTATTTGGGTTTCACCAGTTTTCCCCAAAGTGTCCTTTTTCTGCTTCAGAACCCAATCCTGGATCCTGCATTTGTCATAGTTTAATTGACATCCTTTAATTGTCATAGTTCTCCTTCAATCTGTTAATAGCTACTGAGACTTTCCTTGTCTTTCATGACTTTGACTTATTTTTTTCTTTTTAAGACTTATTTCTTTGACAGAGAGAGACACAACAAGAGAGGGAACACAAGCAGGGGGAGTGGGAGAGGGAGAAGCAGGCTTCCCATGGAGCAGGGAGCCCAAAGTGGGGCTCGAACCCAGGACCGTGGGACCACAACACGCGCTGAAGGCAGATGCCCAACAACTGAGCCATCCCGGTGCCCCATGACTTTGACATATTTTAAAAACAATTGCAGGTATTTTGTAAAAAGTTCCTCAAGTTTTAGTTTGTATGATGTATCTTTTAGAATATAGTTATGGATTTTTTAAATGAATACCACAGAAGTGATATGCCCTTCTCAGTGCACAATTTGAGGGAGTACATGATGTAAACTTGGTCATGTGTTTAAAGTGATATGTACCATGTTTTTTCACTATAAAGTTATTTTCCCCCTTGATAAATAATATTCAGTGGATATACTTTGAGACTATGCAAAACCTCATTTCTTCTTAAATTTGCCCAACTGATTTTTAAAGGTCTTATCTAGATTGTGATTATCTTTCAGCTCAATAAGTTGGTCCTCTTGGTACCTCAAGTACTTCCCTGCCTCTCAACCACAGATAGATTTCTCTGGTTCTGTTCTCCAGCTGCAATCTGTTTTCACTAGTTGTTCTAAAAGCAAATCTCCCCACAGATTAAGACTCCTTTTCCAAAGAGGAGACAGAGGTAAAGGTTCTTAATGGAGTTTAATGCCTCTTCCACAATAGCACTGTTTCCCATCCAGCTTTTCCCTAGGAGAGAGATTTCTCAAGCTTCTTCCAATCTTTGCTGTGAGTGCTTTACAAGATTCACAGAGAAAAAAACCTGCAATAGAATGCAGATGTCCTTTCTCCTGCAATTTGTTCTCTAGTTCTGACACTTCTCATTATTTCTAAGTTCACTCATATTCATAGTGTAGTTAAGTGTCTGATTGTGCACATTTGAGACTGAAGAAACAGAAATGTTTTTTGCGAGCTCAGCCTATGGAGAAAGGGCTTGTGGATGGCAGGCCCTACCTCAGTGTGAGCTTGTGGGGCACTATGGCATACATACTCCATGCTGAGGGAATCCTATATAGAAAAAATGAAAAGGGTTTTGTCCCTCATTTAATAGAGGGAGGGTTGGGAAGATGACTGGTATTCATTTGGACTTCAATCTCTCTGTTTTCCACCTTCCCGGTATCCGCTCTCCCGAATTCAGAGGTCTTAGACTCTACCAGGCACGTCAGGCCCCCATTAACCAACATAACTCTGAACATATTCTAGGCTGTGACTTTCTCATACTGTTTCATTTGTCTGCACTCTTCAATTCCTTTTTTACTTCAGAAATGTATTGAAATCTATTATCTACTGATTGCTTATATGTACATTTTTATAAGTTTGTATGTCTTCTAAAATATCCTTTATCATTTTTATGATTTCTTAGGAAAAGAAAGTGTTAAATAGGAGCAATTGATCAGGGATCTTGAAGCAAAGCTAAAAGTTTCATTTCTGACTTAATAAGACTGATATCTTCAAGGATGAATTCTAATCGTGAATGTAGTGATTAGTGATTGTTACTCATCAAATCATAGACTTTACAAATTCTTAACCTTTTTTTTTTCTTTTGGGCATTACTATAAATGGAGTCATCTAGCAACAGGTATATAATATGAAGGACTTTAAACTATGAAACACGGCAGAAAGTTTCCTTTGGGAAATGTTATGTTGCAAATACTTTTCTTCTTTCATAACTTTGCATAAGTAGGCAGTGGAGTAGAGTGAAATGAGCAATGGTCTTGGAGTCAGTAGACCTACATTCTTATATCTACCTTGGTTGAATCTCAACCTTCACATATGGGTAGTTTGCCATGATAATTACTAAGGTCCTTTTCCATTTTAAAATTTATTGTTCTAAGCCTTTGATCCCCTTATTTTGTTGTTTTCAGTGAGGTTCTGAATCCTTGAATCCATTAATTCATCTTCATTTGTCAAATTTTTTTTATTTTTTTTTATTTTTGGTTACCTAACCTACATAGAAAACACAATGTTAACTATCTAAGTATTGTGCATGCCTTCCTATATTGCGTAGCATAACAATAAATGCCTCCCACTTCCATAGTCCTTTTCTAAGAAAACTTTCCCCGTACATGAAAATTTAAGGCAGGATGAGAGTGCAACTTCAAGTAGTTCATTACCTCCAGGAAACCACATTCTATACTATGGCATCCTACCACTTGGGAAATGGACCGGGAAATAACAACTTACTGAAGGAAAGCAAACCTCTAGGTTGGCCAGCACTAGAGTGCTAACCAAATGTGCATGACGGTAATTAGATAGCTTATCAAGTTTCTCCTTTAGGAATCTAAACATGTGCTATAGAAAGAGTTGAAGAGTTGGTAGCAAGAGCAGGAGTTGAAAATATGCTCGTGAGTGGAGGTCATGAAGGATCAGGGGTCAGAGTGGGCCACAAGTAAGAACATGGTTATAATCATGTTAAAAGTAAGTTAAAACTGAGACCAATTAAAGATGCTCATAATAGTGAAGACAGTGATTAGAGCAAAAGGAAAAACTAAGAGTATATATTTCTGCAAAAGGAGAAACTAAGAAGAGTATATTTTTCTGCAGCAGGGGATGGAAGATCTACTGATAAGAGCTAAAGCTTAACTGGATTTGCCTAAATTCTGAACTACTTTCCTATCTCTGTAATCTCTGAACTGTTTCTGGATTCCTCCTACGCTGTCCTCATTCTCATGTGCAACAAACCATCATCTTACTATTAAAGGTAACCTGAGTGAATCTCTGTTTCTAGCCACCAAAATAACCTAGCACATTTTTCCAAGTATATCATAAGCTACTCGAGTATCTGACAATGTCTTCTTTATACCCAATGCATCATGTGGGGTATAAACATCTTTTCTTATCGTGGTCTGTTGAGAATTCGAGAGACTGGAAGAAATTTGATACTCCAATCTAGGCACTAGAGAAGCAGTACACATACCTGCACTCTTTCATACTACTATCAAGTATCAAAATATTTATTTACTCTTGATATACACACTACAAGAGTAATTAGAGTTTACTTAAAGTACAAAATGTGACAGGCCATAACTTGCACTGCTTATCACAAAACTACCACACTCTGAGACATTCTAAAGCATTCCTCCGGTGAATCAACTGAAATCTATAAATCTAGTTAAGATGCTCAGATTTGTCCTCCTTCGGAGGACAGTAATGCAAGACAGGTTTCAGCCTGAGGTCATTATGCATTTGATTCATAACATTTTTCTTGTTAGATTATATCCGTTAAGAATGAATAGTCTGAAAGTTTCTTACACAGAAGTAATGAAAAAATAGGAAAGGAGATGTTCAGACTAGGAAAGGAAGGGAAATGAAAAATAGTAAAGGAACTTGTGGTATAATCTCATGATGTTAAAATGCTTATAATAAAAAATAACCTGTATGACATTTTATGATGCTTGGCTGAATCATAAAAGCTTTATCTTTAATATTACTTCATATTACTAATGTCAGTGAAGGGTTATCTATATACCCAAGTCTACTTTACTTTAATATTGAGTATCTTACATATGAAAAGAGTTTTATTAATAATCACATTAATGTAATCATAAGTTTTGCTTGTTTTCTCAATATTCCACATATGTAATAAGAAAGTTACATAGAGTCTACATAGTTTCAAAATTTAAAAAATTCTAATGAGTATAGGAATTTTGTTAATATTGTTAATATTATCATTTAGAATTTAGGACTGAATTTTCATTTCCAATGAGATGAGTGAAACAACCCACAATAAATAGATCCCATCTGTTTCTTCAATAAGGTAGTGTTGTATATGAGCCATTTTACTTCCACTATTATTAAGAAGATAAAAATAGAGTGCTTTAATATACATTTATAAAGTTGAATTAATATAAATTGTCAGCTGTCCCCAAAATTTATTTTGATAGCAATAGTTTGACTATAACATGATTTACTCTCTAAGAAAATGGCCTTTTCCTTAGACCTTGAAATTGAGAGCAATTCACTATGAATGAAGATACTCCCCAAGAGAAAAGTGGGAATGACATTGATTGAACTGCTACATGGCACACATTTGATAGGCTTTTTCACAACCTGTATGGGGAATTTCAAAATTAATATTGTGACCTTGTTCCTTAGAGAAAAAGAAACTGAGAGTCATACTTAATATATTTAAGTTTAGATGTTATATTTTGGTACCACTTGAGGTGAGTAATTTCAAGATAAATCTACACTATCCATAAGACCTACCCACAAAAAAAGTGTCAGTTCAGAATATTTCTAAGTTTAGTCAGCATAAACGAGATGAAAAAGTTTAGCCAATAACAGATTCCTTCTTCTTTAAAGAAAAATGTTTCAATTGAAGGCTCCACTTCTAATATAACATTGGGGGAGATGTACCCTCTTTCACATACATAAGACCAAAGGGTAAGGGCTAATATAGGAGCCTAGTCAAGAATTGAGACTACAGCTTTTTTAACACCCTTCTATTTAGATAAAATTCTGAGATCATAACAAGCTAAACTATTCAGTGTTCTAATATTGAGCTCTAGACTGATACCAAGCCCAGTAAAGTCATGATATCAAGATGGGTTAATAATATTCCATTTGCTTCTGTCTTGAAGACAACAGACCATGAGGCTATTCTGCTTTTAATTATAGTGAAAAACTGTGTTGGAACAAGGGATTAGTGCAAGTCCTTCTCCATAGCACCAATAAATCCCCCCCTTACCTTTTATTTATTTATTTACTTATTTTTTTAATCTTAAAGATCTTATTTATTTGACAGAGAGAGATCAGAAGTAGGCAGAGCAGCAGGGAGAGAGAGAAGGAGAAGCAGGCTCCTTGCTCAGCAGAGAGCCCAATGTGGAGCTCGATCCCAGGACCCTGAGATCATGACCTGAGCCGAAGGCAGAGGCTTAACCCACTGAGCCACCCAGGCGCCCGCCCCTCTTACCTTTTAAAATCAATGCATGTAAATGACATGGAGTTGATTAAAATAAGATCTTTCCTAGAACTCTTAAATCTTGAACCAAATTTCAGGGACCTCATAAGATAACAGCTTCCAAAATATTACTCACAACCATCTCATATGGTGGATCCACTGATAAAAAGACTGAAATAAACTTCCCTGCAGGACACTTTCAGGAAATGGCAAGAAAGAGGCTATGGAGCCCTGGCAACCAATTCCAAAGTTCCTGCTCTAACCCTCTGCTGAGCTTCAGCCCTACGGTCAGTTATAAATACAGTGAGACTATGTAGAGAGGGAACAAATTTCTACCTCTCCTGCAATTCCACAGAGTTCTTTTTTTTTTTTTTTTAAGATTTTATTTACTTATTTGAGAGAGAAAGTGAGTGCCAGAGCTTGAGCAGAGGGAGGGACAGAGGGAGAAGCAGACTGCCTGCTGAACAGGGAGCCTGATGCAGGGCTTGATTCCAGGACCCTGGTATCATGACCTGAGCCAAAGGCAGACGTTTAACTGAATGAGCCACCTAGGTGCCCCAATTCCACTGTTTTTTGTGCATTGCTCTTCTTGACTTTGAAGTATTGGGCTTTGGTCTGGATGCCCTGCTATGTTTTACACACATGCATACATGCTTATATACATGTATGTCTTATGAATGTATGTATGTATGTATTCCCAATATGTGCCATTCATTGAGACTATTCGGTATAGATAAATTCTCCAGCAGAGCAGCTTTTCATATTCCACTCTTCCTTCTAAAGTCCCTCTGAGTCTTGAACAGAGGAGAGGAAGGCTCCTATGCATGAGCTAGCTAGAGAAAAAGCTAAAATAAGGATAATAAGATAATAAACATTTCTGTTTTCAAATAAATCATCCTCTCTAAGTAACTTCAAAGCATAGAGATACTTCAGATAGTGCATAAAATGAGAAGGGTAAACCTTTTATAATTAATCATTCATAACCATATGAAAAATTAAATTCTATAAGTATGCATCTTAGGTTTTACCTTCCAATATTGTATCCCAAGTGCCCTTCCAGAGGAAAGGAAGAGAAATGAAGCATTAGCAATGAGAAAAGAAAACTGAAGGACATTGGGTGTATTAGTGATAACCAAAAATATATCCATCTCCTTGAAGTCTTGGATACTGGATACTAGACTTTTATAGTAACTCTCCATTTATATTTAGCAAATAATCTTGGTTTTAAATTTAAAAACCCATGTTTGTGCCAATAGAACTAACAAGTCCCACCAAGATTAAAAGGAGAAATTACTTCTCCCTCAAGACCAATTTTAACTTGGCTATAGGAACATGGTAATATTATAGACAAACTACTAAAAGTTATATTTAAAGAAATCTATTTATTCTAACAATATTGCCTTTGAGTAAGTGGAAAATTGCACAAACTTTGAAAATCCTCAAGAATGAAAATTCAGGAACATTCACTTGTATTGACCATAGAAATTCAGAAAGTCATCATGGAAGAGTTGACTGGCTAAATCTACCACCTGCCATTCTGCTTTCAGAATTTAAACAAAGACATAAAATAAATAACACCATCAACTCTCCACACAATAGAATAATTGTATTATTTAATTCTAAACTTCAAAACAGGAGTTAAGTGTTGAAGTAAAATGCTACGGAATGTAAAGAACCCAAGAGTCTCATTCTGTCCCTGCACAAAGAACAGAGACTAGGTCGGGAGCCTCGGGAATACTCAGCAGAGGCTGCACTGAAGGAACAGGAAAGGTATGTAAGCATATCCTCTAGCCTACTGATCTATGAAGAAAAGCTTTCCTTAGCCATTCTACGAAGTACGGAGTGTAGCACTTTAATATTCATTTGGACATTAAGTTGGGACTCTAGTAATGGTCTATTTAACATTTATTGACTTCCTGTTATGAACTAAGGCCAATGCACATCCTGAGCATCAGAGATGACCATGTCTTACAGAAACAAATAACCTACTAGGGAGACAGACACCAGGAAAAAGTATCAAAGTAATTTGGAAGATGTTATAACAGTGATAATTACTGGTAACTAAATAATATTAAATTACTTAAATTAAATTAGTTAAATATTAAAATAATTACTGATAATATAAATAATATTAAAATGTGATTGATCATTGTAATTGTAGCATCTATTACATACTTATAATGTGCAGGGCACTATGCTAAAGTAATTTATAAGTATTACCTCATTGAATCCCATACAAGATCAGAACTACTACTATTATGAATATCCCATTTTACTAATGAGGGATGGGAGGCCTTGGGATGTTCATTCAGATTACCCAGATAGTGAAGGGCAGATTAAGATCAAACTTGGCCTGAGCCAGGACTATCAGTCAAGACTATCAGATCCTGTCAACCACAGGGAAGTTCAGAATCCTGCTCATAAGCCTAGAGTGGGAGCGTGTAGTCTCACTAGCGCTCTGGAAAAATATTATAGGAAATAGGAACAGATTGCAAGAATGTGGAGGTATGAAATAGTCCCAGAGATGTCTCATGACCACAGCATGAACTGGATGAGGCTGGAGGTCCCGGAGGGTCAGAGAGAGGGGGTTCTTTAGATGTTTGACCTCCTTCTTATGGGCTACCAAGAGGCTTTAAAAGATTTCTAACAGGGGAATAAATATTGGGTTTGCGTTAAGAGAGATCTACTCAGGAACTGTGTGTTAGAGCAATGGAGAAGGCTTTGCGGATTGTGGGGGGAGGGGCATGGGTAAGTGAGAGCCCAGTGGACAGCAACAGAGGACAGTATTGTTAACTCATGTTTGCAACCCAACACCTAATAAGTGTGGAGGACATGTTAGACTGTTACACTTCTCCCCCAAATAACTCAGCCCTTAATAAATTACCCATTTCCTCCCTCTGCCCTCAGTTGACAGTAACTTAAGTTCAGCATAAAGATTAGGATATTCTTCCAAATAAGCAAAATATATTAAATTTGTCTTCTATTACATTTCCAGAGGAAGAAGAAAAGAAGGAAATCCACATGACCGGTGCCCTGATCTGCTATCTCAATGCTAGCTCCCACCTCTACAGAAACAAAACTCATAAGCATCCAGGGCCGCTGGATGAATGACTAACCACATGAAAGTAAGTTAGAAACTTAAAGCGCTAGATATATACCAATGAATACATAAAACTCTGCATATTAAAAATTTATATTTACTCTCTCTGTTTGATCATTTGAGTTGTGGCTTAAAAGATTAACAGAAAAATGAAAAAAGTAATGTCTTCAATCAGTCTGTGAATGCCATAAGAGCAGCCTTGGAATTAAAAACACTGAAGTGCTATAGCAAGAGAGGATCCCTTTATTGTTGAAATTCCAAACCTGCTTAGACATTAATAGCATCTCAAGACTCTATTAAAGTTAAAATAAAACTTGTGAAGCAAAGCTATCTCTTATACATGTATTTGTTTCATTTATGACAGTCAAGTTTCCATTAACAATAGAGAATACTCAGGAGTGAATTCTTTCTAATTTCACTGTTGTTTTAAAAAACATCAGCATTGGGGTGCCTGGGTGGCTCAGTGGGTTAAGCCTCTGTCTTCGGCTCAGGTCATGATCCCAGGGTCCTGGGATCGAGCCCCACATCGGGCTCTTTGCTCGGCAGGGAGCCTGCTTCCATTCCTCTCTCTCTGCCTGCCTCTCTGCCTAGTTGTGATCTCTGTCAAATAAATAAATAAAATCTTAAAAAAAAAAATCAGCATTGCCTATGGGGCACCTGGGTGGCTCAGTCATTAACCGTCTGCCTTCTGCTCAGGTCATGATCCCAGGGTCCTGGGATAGAGCCCTGCATCGGGCTTCCTGCTCCACAGGAAGCCTGCTTCTCCCTCTCCCACTCCCCCTGCTTGTGCTCCTTCTCTCACTGTGTCTCTGTCTGTCAAATAAATAAATAAAATCTTTATTTAAAAAATCAGCATTGCCTACAGTAAGTATAATTTTTTCCTTTGTTTATATGACTGAATAAAAGTCATTTGAAGTTATTATTATAAATATAGTTCTACCTAATAATAGATGGGGTTTTCATAACTTTAAAAATACTTTTAATAGAGAAAGTTAATTACCACAATTATTTCACTTCAGATAAATGGATATTTTAGTGTATATCTTTCTTGTTTATCTTAAATTATTATTCCTATTTCTGATATGTAACTCCTTCTACTGAGGTTCTTTAACATTTAATTCAATGGATAATAGCTATACTAGATAAAATATCTACTAGCTTTATGTTTCCACATGGTTAACAATATAGATTATGTCAAAAGCTCAACATCAAAGCATCCATATATTGGAAACTCCCGGGATATTTTGCTTCTGAGGTATAACAATCAATTGACGGACTGGGTTTTTCATTCTCTGATTAAAGTGTTACTCCATGCTGTGTGTACAACATGCTCACAAGCTCCAAATCAGAGTCAGGGATGGCCCCACCGAATAATTATCAATAAATCGCCTGAGTCTGATATCAGGGAGGCACCAGGTAAAATCTTCCTGTCTTCTTTCTGTGTGTTTATTACTAATTACATAAATACAATCTGTCAAATCCTGGAAGCAACAGTAGGAAAACAGTAAGAATCAAGGATCAGAAGTGTAAGGAAATCAAATCTACAGCTGTTTATCAAACACCCAACATGTGCAGCACCCTGATAAGACCACAAAGTACATGGGAATCTGGGATGGGGGAGGACCGAATATCAGAATCTAAAAACCACTAAGTAGGACATCAGAGTAAACCTGAATCAGAAACAAAGCAAGCAAATCCCCAGCAAAGGCAGCAACTCAAAGTCAGGAGAAAGAGCTGGATTATTTACCAGTAAGAGGAGGAGGTAGGAAGTCAGGGAAAGTGATCAAATAACCAGGAAAATTCCCCAGGAACAAGGGTACACAGAGTAACCAAAAATGTCAGGCAGATTGGAAGGTGAAAAAATGTCAGACACTAACAAGGGCAATGCATATGTGGAGCCAAATACTAAATCCAGAGGGCAGCCCCTAAGGCAAAACATTCTGAGTGCTTGGGCTTTTGATTTCCTGCCCTAGCCTTTCCAGGAAGTCCTTGCATAGAATTTTCTTAGGTAAATGCATACCAAATCTAAATTTTACCCATATTGGTGACTAAAAGTTGGAAAATAATAACCCAAAAGATAACATTTCATGTCATCTTAGCTGAGTAATATAAAAAGCACAGTAAAACCAACTGATTTAGCAAAGCATGCTTATTAAAAAGGCTAAAAATATCCTAAATATGAATTCAAAGTTTGCATAGCCATTATTATTTTTTCTGCAGCCATCAAGAAAAGTTGTTTGTTGTTGTTGGTGTTGTTACTTGTTTAAAAAAACCTCATCAGCAATGGCAAAGGAAACTCAAGTTTATTTTGCCCCTACTAGATGCCAGAAACTATTTAAGGTGCTTTACATGTGTTATCCCTTTTAAGAAGTCTTACATTAGAACTATGAGGAGACTGTGTCTCTCACTCCGTTGAAGCTGGGTAAAGATGTTTTGCAATAGTTTATGGTGCAAGAAGACTGGAGGTCATAATTACAACAGACACTTTTATTTGGTGATAGACAACGCATACTTCCTATCTGATTGTGTCACAGCTTCTTCTCTTGCTGTGTTTAACAGTGATACTCCCCAGGCTTTGGCAAGATGGTGCAAAACTAAGTAATATCACTAATCTCAATCCATGACCAGTTACTTCAACCTAAACTCATTTATTACATACATATTCCTATCTCACATTTAGCTGATAAGAAATGATAGCCTAAATACTTTGAAAACAAGAGTAGAGGGCTAGTTAACAAATTACAGTTTGCAAGGCTTTGTACCACAAAGAATATGTAAACACAGAGAAATTTCACCCATTAGTTAACTGGCCCAGATCATACAACCTGCTTGTGAAGTTAAAAGACTCTTCTCCCTAGCCACTGAAGTTTAGTAAGTTGACTACATTCTCCCTTTAACACATAAATTTCTTTGCTATCACAAAAATAGCACCTTAAGTTTTCTGCATACTTGAGAGAATGAACTTTGGCCAGGAATGAAAAAAGTGAACCAGAAACCAGGGTTCATTGACCTTGCTTTTCAACTCTATCCATCCTATGATATCAAGTTGAGAATAATTTCACTACTTTGCATTCTTGTTTATTTGTCAAATATGAACAGTACACCCACAGTTATGATGGAAGGAAAATTCTTACTTGTGTTTTTACCAAACGTTGTTTTTTACTGTAGACAGATTCTGTATAAATTGTTCCTTAAGTAAGGGGGCAAGAAAACAGTTCTAGAAGCCATATAATTAAAGAAAGATGCTCCCAAGAAATGGTCCTCATAAAATTCAAAAACATCTCTTTATATGTCTCATGTGGTCCCAGATATAGCTCATCTCTATATCCCAAGTTCCGTGTGTTAATATCAGACGTCCATTTTATTCCTCTCATCTATAATGTAAATTTCCTTCCATCCTTCAATCACACAGATCATAAAGTATAGATGAACATCTCAGAACACTCCCTTTAGGATTAATGCTTAGGAGAGCTCTTATCCTTTCTTAAGTTGCCAAATAGGCATTGTTGTCTGAGTAGAGTTTGAGGATAAGTTCAAGGTTCACTGGCTGGAGTGGCTTGGTTTTAAAGGAAATGTCAATACTAATCTGAGGTGGTGCTTTTTCTTGACTTTTTTGTCTGGAAAAATACTTGAATGGACATCTTTCATCATGAAAGATAGCTGCTGTATTTATAGCCCCACTATTGTTCAGGGTGTGATTTGGAAAGAGAGGATAGAACAAGAAAAATGTAAAGGTTCTGCATAACAAAGAGGGAAAAATATGAAGTTTGGGGAAATAGCTCAAAAGAAAGGAGATAGTGGGAAAACAAAACTATGTCCAGCAATATGGTAGGAGGAGAGGAACATCCACAGGGAAATGGCAAGTGAGAAAGCCCAAGTATTAATAATGGCAGGAAGTTTCTAGGAACAGTAATAAGTGATTAATTGTTAAGTTTTTTTCTAGGCTCTCTGCAATCACCACAACGTCAATAAAAGACTGCCAGGTGTGACAGTTATGGGATGATTCTGTGGAAAATGAAGGAAAAGGGATGGTATCCAGAATGAGATGAAATCAGACAGGGAAGAAGGACAGCAGCTGCTGGTGCTGGGAAGACATCTAAGTCATTGACTGACAAAGATGAAGGGTTACCTCTACTTCCTGTTAAGCAGGAATCACCAAAGATATGATTGCTGATAAGGGCACAGTGGACTTCCCCAGGTAAGCACTATCAATACCCATATATTCTTCTTGGATTTTAGAATAAGGTGGCCTGAGGACAGTAGAGGACAAGGAGATAACAGAACCTAAAGTGATACCTTTCGATTCATTTCTCCTGCTGCCATAACTATTAAAAATATCCACATGGAATCAAGAAAACATTTTTGTAGAATACTTTATTACACCTGCATATATTGGGATGAACAAATCATGTTCATGAGCTGTTTAATTGAAGAGAATCACTTTGGATATTAACATACTTTTTACTGCATTTCCTTTTTTGCCAGATTATTATCCTTCAAAAAAATTTCAGGTCATTATGTAAATGATGGCTATACTAGTGAATCCTAAGTATAATTATAATCCTAAAATCATTTGTTTCATTTAATAAGTTTGAAATATATGATAATTAAAAGATGGAACAAAGTAAAATTTATATTTGCCTATCAATATTAAAGAGTAACCAAGAAATTAGTCATAAAATATGTAGATAGAGCAATTTTTATTTTGTAAACAATTTCATATATATAGCTGTCTTTGCAAATGCAAACAACTAATTAGCAGGGGTGGCTGAAGCTGATGGCTTAATATATTGATTTTACTGGGTTGATAGTGTTCCTCCAAAACTGCCCTCCTGGGTCCTCAGAAAGTGATCTTATTTAGAAATAGGGACTTAGGACATGTGATTAGTTAAGATGAGATCACAGTGGAAAGGGGTTGGCTCCACTCCAATGACTGGTGTCCATATAAGATGAAGGAAGAGGGAAATGTGGACACGTGAGACCCATGAAGAGTACCATAGGAAGATGGAAGCAGAGATTGAGGTGATATATCGACAAGACAAGGAACAGCAAGAATTGCCAGCAGCAACCAGAAGCTAAGAGAGAGGCATGGAACAGATTTTCTGTCAGGGCCTCCAGAAGGAACCAATCCTGCCAACACCTTGATTTTTGGACTTCAAGCCTCCAGAACTGTGAGAGAATGAATTTTTGTTGTTTTAAGCCACCCAATGTGTGGCACTTTGTTACCAGAGACCTAGAAACCTAATACATTGTTCATGAACCATTTCCATCTGATAATAAATAAGGACATTTAATAAGGACATATTTTAAGCTTATTTGAGTGAATTTGACATGAACTAAACTTTCTTTATTTAAATCAATTTTGAAACTCAGTTTTTTCCAGTCATTCAAACCAGTGTTCTGTCAATTATTCTTGTTAGTAAAGTTCTATTAATATTTTTAGTTTTGAGACATTTTTTTTCCTGGTGAAATAATCCCTATTATTTTGACTTTTGATCTGACTTTTGACTTTTGACTTTTAGATGAACTTCTAGGTACCAGTGATCTAGAAATCTAAAAAACAGGAAACTATTACCTACTTATCTCTCTATGCTGTTCATTTCTGGTTTAGTCTTCATGAACGTTATCCCTCAGCTCCTTTCTTCAGTAACCAAAATAGTCTCTTGGAATAATAATGTATATACCTGGTGTTTGGGCTGTTCACTTACCATATCTAACTAGATGGCAAGAGAGTAGACAGATTGTTTCCTGGTTCATACAGCACACTAGAGTAACCAGGAAAGGCCCCACTGTCCTCTTCACAACATGGTAGTATACAGTGATGTGTGGGAAGCTCTGGTCAGGACAGTCCATTGAAAGTATTGAGGATACTATTGTTTTGTGTGTGTGTGCATTTACTGTAGGATTATTAAAATCTATCAAAGAAAATAACTAAAGGAAAATTCTCTCCTTTCTTAAATTCAGCATTTGCTTATTTAAAGCATCATCTGATTATCTATTAATGACATATCACATATGACTATCTTGATATAATTTTTTACCCCTTTTTATCTCTTTTTAGCTTACTGCATACTATACAACCTTTGGAGGAAAAAAATGCACACATACACACATACATATTCTAAAAGATTGTAATGCATCAAATCTTTTTTTTTTCCTCTACATTTGATGCAGTGTGAAGTAGCAAATCCATTGTGGGATTACAAATCTTGCATAATAGTAATATAGACTTTAAAATCAATCTTGCATAAAAACAATAAATCTTGACAACAATGTAGTCAACATAAGAATGACCCAACACAGTTATAAAATGTTCTTTCCAAGCATCTGTGCTAAAACCTAGGTGATTTAATTTATTCTGCTTTTATTATAAGCAAGTTCCCTGTCATATTTATTACCTGTAGGAAATGTGAGAAATTAACCTTCCTTCAACAAGCTTTCTTCCCCACAGAAGTCAACTAATTTACTAATTCACATAATTCATTTATTTCTTCTAACTATATTGGATGGCTCTTGTTTTGTCTTCATGACTTTTTTTTAAGATTTTATTTATTTATTTGACAGAGATCACAAGTAGACAGAGAGGCAGGCAGAGAGAGAAAGGGAAGCAGGCTCCCCACTGAGCAGAGAGCCCGATGTGGGGCTCCATCCCAGGACCCTGGGATCATGACCTGAGCCAAAGGCAGAGGCTTTAACCTACTGAACCACCCAGGTGCCCAGTCTTCATGACACTATTTTAAGGAGCTAGCAATTGAGGGGAAGAAAGAGGAGGAACTGAGTATGAGAGAGATTGAATTTAAGAATTAAAAAAATTAAACATGAAATTCCTGATATTCTTAAATATTTATAACCAATTATATATTCCTAAGAAAAATATATTCCTAACAATCTACTTTTAAAGATAAATTCTTCTTATACATACACATTTAAATGACTGTATACATGAAGAATATATCATAAAGAAAAACAAATATATTCATGAGGAATATATTGATAAGAATTCTTTATAACAAAAAACATGCCCTTAAAGGAGCTTGGGAATATGGCAGAGTAGGAGAACCCTGAGCTCCCCTAGTCCCACATTTTCAACTGGATATAATCCACATCCACATCAACGAGAAACATGCCCTTATGCCCACCAGTCTTTCCCTCTCTCTGGCCTTTGGTCTGCAGCTCCAGTAGAAATAAAAGGAACATAATGGGGCAAATTGGAGGAAAAAATGAATTGATCATTATTTAAAAACTGTTAAAAGATAAAATCAAAACTATTTGACTAAATGTAATATAGTTTTTAAAAAAAACGTGGTCATTTTAGTGAAATTGCTTTTGGTTAATTGACTTACAGCCCATTCTATGTAAGTTTGGTTCTTCAAAAATGATGTCAGCCAACATTTTAAGAGAAGCTAACTGAAGCCAGGTTATGCTTCATTTACACAAATAAGAGTCCTCTCATCTGCTCCCCATTACAGTGTGTTTTGATATAATCTTCATTGGCGATCAGTTTATTATCTTCATCTTTCTCTTGCTGCCCACTTTTATCTTATCACCCAGATTTACTCTGCTCATTGGACTGCTCAGAGAGACTGAAGGGGAACGTCGCAATGAATGGCCCTCTATTCAAACAGCCTGATAGCTCCAGAGTCCCTAGGAAAACTCTGTTACGCCAATTCTGTTTTCTTTGAAGGGGATTGGACCCATACATTAGGCGGATAGATATGTATTTATAGAATTAAAATTTCTTTGGGGTATTTAGAAGTTCCTCATAATCATTTTCTAGACTCAGTTTCCTGAAATTTTGCTTTTAAGTTGCCCATTTTGTTGTTCAGCAGAAAAATCTGCTGATTTGTCATTGTACACAACTTCCATTATAATTATTTGAACATTTACATGTATCCTTTCTCATTTCCTCATCTCTGCCATTCTGATAGATATAATAGCCCTAACAGGTATCCTTGTGAGGACCCCTCCCCAGAGTGGATCCTTTTAAGCTTGAGTAAACTGTATCAATGATAATATGTTTTGGGGATTCTCCAACCGATTTTATAATAATCAATGATTTCTCTCTAAGTTTCTGGGAGTTGCATTTCAAAAGCAAATTTCTTTTTTTAAATTTTATTTTATTTTTTCAGTATTCCAATATTCATTGCTTATGCACCAGACCCAGTGCTCCATGCAATACATGTGCTCCTTAAAAGCAAATTTCGAGATTATATTAATAATTACCCTCAAAAAAAAGTATCACAATTTTTTAATGATATCTCGTGTTCAAATCAAGGATAATATTGTAAAACAATTTTTACAGTAGCAGAAAAAGGCAGCAACATCCCTATACTTTAAAAATGAGTTCTATATTTGCACCTAACACAAATAAATGACATCAGTAGAATATTAATTTAACAAAATAAATTAAATAACTTTAAGTATTTCTAATATTATAGTAAATAAAATTTCATAGTCCAGTTTGATGTATAGCCTTTCTAACATCAGCATCATAGTGCTTGTAGGGTTTTTACTGCAAAGTATTTGCAAAATTTGAAATATCACCAGGGCAGAACGGATAGCTTCTTTATCTAATCAGAATAGTCAGAGCATCTGTTTGTTAAAAAGCATTTCAAAATCCTTTTGTTCAGAACCTCTTTCTCAGAATTTTCCAAACTGGACTAGCATCTATGTGCTTCATTTTTAATAGAAGTGCTGGTATTTTAAATTTTAATATAATTTTAAAATTTAAGGTTCAAATAAAATAATAAAATGCTCTTATACATATTTATAACTCCTAGATATAAAAGAGACATTGGTTATCTTTTTAATACTCAAATTCTATCCCCTTTCCCTTGATCTGATTTGCTGCCAGATCATTTTAGAATATATATATACAACTAGAATAATACCAGAACTGAAAACAAGGAGGCAACTACTAGACATAGTTCATTTAAATATCTCTATATTGAATTCTTCCTGGATCTGTGGTAGAAAGACTTGTTTCAACACAGAACTATTACTGAATCACCATTTTCCATTTATGCCCTAAAAATATTGTATTTTTGGATATGGGAGGGTGACATTTTCCTGTCCACAGAAACAGAAAGAAAGAAACAATGAGAAGATCATGGTTTGAGGTATTTACTGAAGACAGATCTGAATCTAGAGTTGTCAGACTGTGGACAGCCTACCCTCCAAATAAATATTATTTAAGAATATATTCAGTCTTTGTTAATGGGAGCTGTTTAAGTTAATGGAGTGCTATTCTAGTTGATTGGCACAAATGGAAAAATAAAGGGAGGTGGGAAAGTGGAGCCAGCATGTAAAAATGCCTCTTAAAAGAAAGCGGGCATTTAAGGAAGCAGAGGAAAGACAAGTCTTCGGCAAGGATTTTGGTGAAGACTTTTCTGACATCACCACACACATACACACACACACACACACACACACACACACAAAGGTAGCAACATAACTTAAATGTAGGTATAACCAAGTAGACAAATACATAGGTAATTGTTCACACCCAAAGAATACTGAATAATGTGTTATATGTCATTCTAGAGTTTTTTAGTCAATGCCACATGGCTCTATCTTCAGGATTTCCTATGAACATTTTAAACCTTGATATGAATAAATATACAAATTTTATCACTTGTGTTCACATAGCCAAGTCATTGTAAATGCACTGGATAATGGAATCAAAATTTCATAAACACCTTAGAATGTTAAAATAATATGCTGTATATTTCAAGATGAAAATTTTAAAATGCTGAGTCTTACACTTAGATAAATGATACTTATGATACTTCCAGGTAGAAACTATGGTTTAGTGACAGAACTTATGGAAAAGAAGGAAGGTATTCATTATTAAATATACTTGTCTAATGTGTATTTTTGTTTGGTCCATTCTCTGTTTTATTTGCCTTAAAGAGACTCCAGTGTATGTAGGCATTCAATAAACGTCATTTGAATGAATGAGTCAAGTGTAAATTCTAACTACAAAGAGGTTCATTAAAACCTTAGGTTGCTTTAATAGAAATGGAAAGGAAATAGAACAAGAGAAGATACACTCGTATTTGTGCTTGAACATAGTATAGTAGGATTATGTCCTTTTCTGAACAACATACTTCAAAGTTGGATATATAAAGCCAGACTATTTGGAGGGAAGTTGCCAGAATAATGATGATGCTCAAAACCCAGCAGAAATTCCAAAAATAAGAGGTGAATCATCAGCATAACTCTCTTTAAATGTACAAAAAGATGTTTATATAGAAGAGGGGTTAGATTCATTCTGGATGGTGTCCGTGTGGAGGACTAAAACAAGTGACAAGAAGAAAGAGTTCAGCTTCATATAGAGGAAGGATATTCTAGAAGTAAGACCTATACAAAGATGCCAAAGATGCCTTAAAAAGTAAGAAGTTCCTGCATTTTGAGGTATGCAAGAGTTAGATGGACAGCCAGTAGTAAAAAATGTTAGAAGGAGGAATAAGAACAGCATAAATTATTGGACTTCCAACCTTTAAGATACCTCCAGTACTTATTCTTTTAATGATTTCCAAGTAAGATTATATCAAAGGTGAAAAAGTGTTTTTATAACTCATAAGAGCCATGAAAAGATAAAACAGAAAATATAACATGTCTATTTATCAGTAAGTTTTATACACACACACACACACACACACACACACACACACATGATCCTGGTGTTTTTATCTGAGGAAATTTGATGAACTAGAATGTAGTGATATAAATATATTTTATTTTCAGCTATTGTTTTCTAGAAGCAAAGTTTTACACTTATAAATAACTGGACAAGAATAAAAATCATTTTAATCTAATGCTATCATAGTTAACCTATGATAACAATAAACGGTAATAAAAATGATAAAATTATAAAATATCTATGAGAGAAGGGGCCTTAGCAGTTAAGAGATAATCTAAGCCAATTCTTTATAAAAGTTCCCCAAAGCATCTGTCTAGACTCTGATTAAACACTGACAGTGTGGAGAAATTCATTACCTCCATCCATTTTGAGGTCTGGCCTAATAGTTGGAAATTATCTTGTGTAAAGTTGTATGTTCCCTTCTCATAATTTTACCTATTCATCCTGCTTCTGTCCTTCAGAACTTCGTAAAATTTGTCCATACCTCTCTATACATGAGCATCCTAGAAATAATCAAAGACAGCTGTCAGGTCCCTACTTCTTTCATTCACCAAGCAAAATATCTTCAGTTCTTTCATGTCTGTCGCCAGTGACCCCAGACCATGCTCACTGCTTAGCTATGTACACGACTCAGTTTTTTAAAGATTTATTTGTTTATTTAGAGAAAGAGAGAGAGAGTGTGAGCAGGAGGGAGAGAGAATCTCAAGCAGACTCCATGCTGAGCACAGAGCCCGATGCAGGACTTGATCCCAGTAGCCCGGGTTCATGACCTGAGCTGAAACCAAGAGTTGGACGCTTAACCGACTAAGCCACCCATATATCCTGACACTACCTAATTTGATTAAAGGATGGCCTTAAATTAATTAAAAGGAGGTCCTTTAATCAAACTAAGGCATTCCCATGGCTAGGCAATGAGCACAGAACACAGTGGTCTGATGAGATCTGCCCAGCATGGAGTTGAGAAGCTATATCCCTGCCTTTACCATGGATATTCAATTCCTATTACTTTCAACTACAGCTAAAATACCTTTCACTACTCATATAAATCATTACCCTACCTACCAGTGGTATTGATCAGGACAAGGAGTTACGTAAGTAGTGCCACGAGATTCCTACATATTATTTCCAGCCATGTATAGGGTATAATTCAATCAGTCAATAATGTGTAGGAGGTAAATATTATTCCCATTAACATATATAAACCATGAAACCCAGAGGTTGAATAATTCAGTGAAGGTCACACAACCAAGAAGAAAAAGAAGTTAAGAATTCTCTGTGTCTAGTATACTGCACTTTCCATTGCAACATGCAACCTTCCTATATATTTTGCATAATCTCCATCTATAGATAATTTGTGAAAAAATTATTCATATATTAACATAGATTTGGAGTACAAAATAGTTTAAATATACAACTCTACTATTTGTTTTTTATCTTCTTGTGAACATTTGTTTCTGGACAAAAAGTTTCAGCTTGTTTGGTACTACCAAACAGCAAGGTTTTCTTATAATATTTTTTAAGAGGCTACTTTTAATTCACACTGGCAGGTAATTTTTCTTAAGGTTCTAAAATGATGAAAGTAGCACTTTATGCTAAGGCTCTTGAGACTATAAACAAAATAAGAAGAATTATGTGTTTGAACCAAAAATTATGAACTATGGATTCAGAATTTATTAGCACAGACCTAAAAGCCATTTAAAAGATTGAAAATGATACAGTTTTCACTAGCTTTTCAGTTTTTTTCCAGGAGGGAATTGTCAATTCTATTAGAGCCATAAACCTATGTCTACAGAGAAGGTTCAGTTCAGGTAAGATCCTACTTAACAAAGTGTAGCAGACTTCTGGGAAACAAAAAGAAGTTCTCTGAACTAGAAAACCAGAAGAACCTGGTATGTGTAATTTACACACCACCCAATGGCCCTAGAAAATCTATTTTTCATCAGCCCAGAGACATGTAGATGCATCTATAATGATTCTTTTTAACTGCTGTGGTATATTCTGGGATGATGTCAGAAAGACCCTTTGACAGAGAACCACAGTCTCCCCTAACTCACCGAGATTTCTCTTCCTAGTTCTGGTGCAGCTTTGGGGAAATTGGGTGAAAGTCTGCCATTTCTACTTACTAAATTTCTCTCAAGAGTGGGGGTACCCTAATCAGTTTTGTCAGGGTGACCATAGTGGTTTAGCAAAAGATGCTTATTTGTAACACATTCAGTTATAATGACCACCTCCCAGCTGTGCACACCATGATACTCTCCATGGTCATCTGAAGGTCAGGCATTTTACTTTGTCAAATTTTACCATATTCTCTCACCTCTTGCTCTTGGGCATTTCTTTTGTCCCTGTTTGACCTTGAGTCACACTCCACAACCCAGAAAAGTTTTCTCCTGTAAAATATTCATTAAGTTCTGAAAGAAAATTTGTCCTTATACTTTCATTCTCTCAAAAACAATTGAGCAAAGCATCTTCTCCCAAGGAGGATTTAATCACCTTTTCTCTAAAGATGCTTAACTTGTGACAACCACAAACCTCCAATGTACTGTGATATACTGTAAAATCATGGAAAGAACATTGAACTTAAAATCAAAACATGTGACCTTGAATGCAATCTCTGTTACTCAGGGTGGTAAAGTTACTTCATCTCTCTGATTCTGGGTTTTGTTCACTGTTGGGTACAAATTGGGCAAATCATCTAAAAAGTAAGTAAGTATCCAAAATGTGCAAATTTTCTAGCTAGAGATATAAGGCTTCCAACTAAGGCTATTGACTTTTTTAAGTTCTCAGAGCTCCAACTACATTGTAAATGTTCATCAAACAAAAATTATTATCCAGGGAAGTAAAAACCAATATAGTAACAGAAGGTGGTAAAATCTCTACTGAGCAAATTAAATTTATGCTACTGACTATATTTTACATATTGAAAATATTATTAGAAAAAAATCACAAGGGTATTATTACCTCCAAGACTTTTTTTTTTTTTAAGCCAGGAAGATTTATTTTCTAAAGTCCATATTTTATATTCTATCAGTCAGAAATAAAAGTTTGGAACCTATAGTAATCAAAGACTAAAAGTGCAGAGTTACATCTTTAGGTCACAGGAAACTGAAATTTGATTTAAAAAAGTACTTTCTTAGCTCTTGCTTCCTCTCCTATGCCCCATCATTTTCTCACTAATAACTTTTATCATAGTTAGGTCTTGTTGGCTATCTGATGGCATGAATCAGGTCTAATTTTCTATGATTAATTGTCTATACATTTTTTAAACTTGTTTTAAAAGATTTTATTTATTTTTTTGCTAGAGAGATAGAGAGAGCACAAGCAGAGGGAGTGGCAGGCAGAGAAGCAGGCTCCTCACTGAGTAAGGAGCCTGATGTGGGGTTCCATCCCAGGACCCTGGGATCATGCCCTGAATTGAAGGCAGATGCTTAACCAACTGAACCACCCAAGCATCCCAATTGGTTATATATTTTAAATATAGAATGTTTTTGATACCAAGAGATGTCTGCTTTATCTTCCTTAAAAGAGATAAAGTTTCCTGCAATTATGCCACAAACCAACACTAGTGGGAAAAGACTTGGGTTACTCTGATTTATTTGTTCTAAATTAACAAATCTTCTGCTGCAATTAGCTGCTCAATATTTAGGAGGCATGTAGCTACAGGGTTATTATTATTAAATATATAGGTATTTATTGTTGTTTTCTATTACATCATGAAGAAAAAAAAGTGTTTTTCATGGAAAAATCTACATCAGGTAATTCTGCGTCTTCTTCTATCAATACTCAGAGAAGTCACGGCTCTTAATGCTTAATGGGGTTAAGAAGGGCACTAAAGACCTTTATGTGTAAAATTTAAATAATGGAAGACTTATTCAGAAATCTTGTAGGGCACTCATGTGTTTATAAAATGAATATACTGGCAATAGAAGGGGACATTTTCTCATTATTAATATGAACTGTTTCTCTCCTGTGGAATGAATGATAAAGCTACTGATGATTTCCAGGTGTTTTAAAAGAAGCCCACAGCAAGCTTGATGCTTATGTGAGTTTAAACTAAAAAGAGGCCATCTGGGACACCTGGGTGGTTCAGTTGGTTGGACGACTGCCTTCGGCTCAGGTCATGATCCCGGAGACCCGAGATCGAGTCCCGCATCGCGCTCCCAGCTCCACGGGGAGTCTGCTTCTCCCTCTGACCTTCTCCTCGCTCATGCTCTCTCACTGCCTCTCTCTCAGATAAATAAATAAAATCTTTAAAAAAAAAAAAAAAAGAGGCCATCTAAAGTTTCCAAATGGAAACACTTTGATGTGTGTTGGCAAAGGGGACCAAGAGCCCAAAATCTTAAGGTAAACGGAATAAAGATCCCTGTGGGATGTATATCCAACACAGAATTTGTTGTATCGTCATCCTGGTCTTCCCAACCACAGGGCTATTCCTTGAAGGCCTCAGTATATTAAACACAAAGAATGAAGCAAAATTATCATTAACTCACCTGAACTGGAATTTTCCTTCAAATCTGAAAATAATTGCTTGCTTTCCTCCTTAAAGAAATTTGGTACTACTTTTATTTATTGCTATGGGTAGAATTTTATCATTTACCTATCAAATAGTACAGAGAGGGCTCTACAAGCTGCTACTTTGACAGTTTCTCTCAATGTATATTCACATTACTTTAACAGCTATGCCTCATGAAAAAAAATTATTTTCCTTCTATTTCTCTTAGCATATGTTACTTTGTAACGAATCCTAAGTAGTCTACTTCTCATCCAATGTGTATATGATTATGTTCAGTTATTAGTATTCTGGCTTACTTCATGTTCTATGACTTGTTTTTAAATATTAGTATATATTTTTCTATTGAAAACTGGCAAAATATTCCCAGGGAAGCATGCAATCACAGTTCTCTTGTACTTGAGAAAGCTGAAATACTCACTATGATATTAGTGAACTTTTCTTTGAGTTTGCATACTAATTTTATTATTTCTGTCCACATAGTAACTTTTACATTATGTTTTGTCCCCACTACAGTCTTTACCAAGGGTATTAGTTTCAAACTATTTTCTGTCCCTATTAAAGCTTTCTTTAAAAAGTTGGTAAGGGGCGCCTGGGTGGCTCAGTGGGTTAAAGCCTCTGCCTTCGGCTGAGGTCATGATCCCAGGATCCTGGGATCGAGCCCCGCATCGGCTCTCTGCTCAGCTGGGAGCCTGCTTCCTCCTCTCTCTGTCTGCCTCTCTGCCTACTTGTGATCTCTGTTGGTCAAATAAATAAATAAAGTCTTTAAAAAAAAAAAGTTGGTAAGTTGTGCTCCATATCTTTTCTAATGCTTCAAAGATAAATCCAACCTGTTGAAAATTCCTCAGCATAAAATGGGTTATTTCTACCAGAGATAATTATTTTTGAAGATGCTAGAATTTTTTTAAATTTCCCAGGTCATCTCCTTCAGAGATGTGTCATATATATGCAGCTCAGTCCCCATGTTATATCACTAACAAAATTGGCATAACATAGCAAATCACGAGCATATGCAATTAGAAAATTTGTCAGATGTAAGACAAGATATTTTCTTTTCTAAATATGTGGAGCTCGGCTCCGAAAAATCTGTGTCTTCTTTAAGGATATTTTTTAAAATAACAGAAACCAATTTTGTTTGGTAATGTGGTGGGAGGAGAGGAAAGACAACCAAGAAGAGAAAAATATTCATTTATGTGTAAATGGATTGACCATGTTGTCCAAATATAGATAACTGCAGACAATAAATATTTCCTCTATATTTTCCTAAGGAGACTTCCTGGAACATCTACACTTTTGAATTACCCAAGATCTAGAAAAGAACTTGAACTTTTATTCTACTAATAGATGTGGGGGAGGAAGAAAAGGGCACAATTAATGACATTTTGCACTCTTTCCTCTGGCCCAGCAAGTAGTCAAGCAGTCCCTGGGCAGCAGGACAGGGGCTTATGGGCTGGCTTACCACCCTCCCATAGATTTGGCTGGCAGAGGGATAACTAGTTCAAGTGAATTTAGATAGTTTAGCCCTTATGGCACAGCAGACAACATGAGCTTCATGTTGGTATTGGTTACCTTCACTCCCATCAAGTCCACAGGGCAATGAAGAGGCGGGCCCAGGTAGCTGTTGCTACCACAGATCTGTGTCACAGTTGAGAAACGCTGTATTTAAAAAGTGCCCAACCTGGGGCGCCTGGGTGGCTCAGTGGGTTAAAGCCCCTGCCTTCAGCTCAGGTCATGATCCCAGGATCCTGGGATTGAGCCCCACGTCGGGCTCTCTGCTCAGTGGGGAGCCTGCTTCCTCCTCTCTCTCTCTCGCTGCCTGCCTCTCTGCCTACTCGTGATCTCTCTCTCTCTCTCTATCAAATAAATAAAGTCTAAAAAAAAAAAAGAAAGAAAGTTCCCAACCTGCTGTCCTGGCTCCATCCAGCTCTGTGTATTTAAGGCCAACAACCTGTAGGCTCAGGTCTATCCAAGGCCTAAAATGATCCTGTCTGACTGTTCCAGCAATATTTCCTTGATTAGGTTTAAATTTTATTTTTCTGCCTCAAGCCTGGTATACCTAGGGGAAGCTTCAGAACCATTTTATCAAAAGGTTAAAATGAGCTACTACATGTAAATTACCCAAATTATGGTACGTTTCATAACATCATCTTTAACCCCAAGAGGTTTTGTTTCCTCTTTCCTTATGACAGTTTTGCCTTCACAGATTTGGTTGCCCTCCAGTTTCCCCTATAAAGCAAAGCAAAAAAACAAATACAAACCTGGAGGCCTACATAAACCCTAGTCCATTTAGCTGATATACTGGTGTCTTATCTCACTCCTCTCAGCTCCACAGTCCTGTATCCCAATCCCTGCAAGCTGCAATGCTTTTATAATGCAGATATCTTCCAAGTTCAGGCCATCATCATATAGCTGACTGGAACCACTACTTTTTCCTAATATGCCTCTTACCATCCTATAGTGTTGGACCAGCTCCACTGTGACACTGACATCAGCCAAGCCGGTAAACAGACTGCATCTCATGCTGGGATACCACAACTTAATGATCATTCTATAGAGGACTGTACTAGAGGATTAAAGAGCTTCCCCAAACCCAAATACACCCCTGCCCTACTCATCATTTTTCTCCTCCATAAGTTATAGCACATCTCAAGTGCTGACCTTTTACAAAGTCTAAAGCAATGAGAAATAGGACAGGTCCTAATTTTTTAATGTCTCCTACAAGTTCCTCTCATTCATTTACAGAAAATTTTCTTTTCAGGAAACAGGTATAGAATTTCTGCTTCAAGCATTACTAATTATGCTTCTATTGGATCAAACTTCCTACAGATTACTATGAACACTGGCAGGAAAAAATCTTTGAAGGCATTGGAGAGTGAACACTCACAGATTTTGAAGGAGAGTCAACACAGAAGAAGGGAACTTCACAGGGTGAGTTTTCCATTTTTATGACTTCAGTCCAGCAATATCCACCAATAGGTTCCTGGCCAAACTTACATTCTCTGTGGCCTGAAGAGCCAAGAGACAGAGTTTGGGACAACCAAAACTGCTATAAAGTGAGTAAGGATTCAGGAAAGAAGAAAGCCAGAGAGTGAACCCAACGTTTGAGTAAATATTCTGCCAAAATCCCTTGTTGAATTCTAAACCGTATATGAACAATTGTTTTGAAAAATAAAGAAGTGAAAAAGAAACCAAATTAATAGAATCTTATGTACCTGTATGCAAAGACCAAGTCTAGCATACATGTAATGCAAATCCCAGAAAAAGAAGACATAAGGGGACAGTAAAATATTTGAAAAAATAATGGGTCAAAACTCTCCAAATTCAGTTAAAGGCATAAATTTATAGACTCACGAGATTTAACAGTATAAATATGAAGAAAATTATGACTAGCCACATCACAAAGGCCTTAAAGCAAAGATAAAGTGAAAATATTGAAAGCTTCCAAAGATCACATTATATATAAGGAAACAACCTTAAGAATTATGGGAAAATGAAGACATTTTCAGATAAAATAAGACTAAGGGAACTTGTCACCAGAAATTTATTATAAGATATGCTAAAGGAAATTCTTGAGGCTAGAAAATTATTCCAGAAAGAAAAATGGATGTTTAGGAAGTAATGAAGAGGATCAAAAATGATGAATATTTGAGTAAATATAAAATAATATTTTACCTGCTTTTCTTAAAACACATAATACTAGTTTAGACAAAAATTGTATATTATCTTTTAGATTCTTTTTTTCTTAAGATTTTATTTCTTTATTTGAGAGGGGGAGAGAGAGAGACTGAGAGAGAGAGAGAGAGAGAGAGAGCGTGCATACACATGTACATGAGCAGGGGGAGGGAGAAGCAGAGCAGGGAGCCTGACATGGAGCTCGATCCCAGGACCCTGGGATCATGACCTGAGCTAAAGGCAGACACTTAACTGACTGAGCCACACAGGTGCCCCTATCTTGTGGATTCTATAGTGAATATAGAGGTAAAACACATGAAAAAAGGATGGGAGGTTGGCAAATTGACCTATAAAGTGGTGAATTTTCTCTACTCCATCTTATGTGAGTAATTACAATATTAACTTTAAAGAAAAGGTACTAGTGTGGAGAAGGAGGGAAGTTATTAGTCCACATGACACAGTGGCAGACACAATATCAAGCACTCCATGTGTAAACAGTTTGGTAGAAGGATTTTTTTTTAATCCTTTTCTTCTTGATTTTATTTATATAGCTAGACCATTCTCTTATTTGGTTAACCCATGTGTCAGAGAAGAAATGGCAGAGAAGAAAAGTTGGAGATAAACTAGTCTTTTTTAAAAATTTTCTAGGTTTTTTCAGTCACTATAAAGACTTTGGCTTTTACTTAGAGGAAGTCACAGGAGATCCAAGAGCAGAGGAGGAAGATATGCCTTACCTTACAAAGAGCTCTCTGGATGTTTTTTTGAGAATAAACTGAAAGCAAGACTAAATGCAGGAAATCTGATTGGAAGGGTATTATAATAATCCAGGTGATCAATGGTGGGAGTCGGAGCAGGGTGGCAGCAGTAGAGAGAGTAAAATGTAGTTGCATTCTGGATATATTTCAGGATGGTAATGTATTAGTGAAATGAAGTCTAGAGATGAGAGAGGTGGGTGAGACAGCCCAGCCCAAGTTTAGGCAGATAAGCTAGGGATGCTCTAGCTGCCTTTGACGTTGGCACCTGAAACTGTTGGGGCATTTCCTCAAGGATACTGTCTAATAAGCAACTTCTTTAACTATATCCTGCTGGCTGACAATATGGTGATTAAATGAATCACTATTACTTTATTTATTTGAAGATCTGTATTATGGTTTCCCTTGAGAGGAGCCGCACAGATAACACTAAAGTCGATGCGAACTTCAGTTGGATCCAGCCACACAAATGAACAGCGTATATGTATATACATGCTGGACTATGTTGTACTGAATTTGGTAGAAATATGGTAGCAATTCCAAGACATGCCTCAAATGGTAATGAGATGCTTCATGGAGAAAGTGTCCTTGATCAGTAATCTAAAGATGAAATGATACATGCAGATATGGAAGGAAGGAAAGGCTTTTTAGGTGAACTCAGCAAGGACGCTAGAACCATGACAGTTTCAAGGGACCCTTAATGCTCTTCTCTGAGTTCCCAATCTTCTGTATATTGAGATGAGTGATTTTCAATGGGGTGGAAGTTGGAGGACTTTATTGGGAACTCCCTCTGAAGGAGAATGTTCCGTGATTTGTGAAGGATGGGTAATCAGAAGAAGCCCTCTGCCAAAGATCCCAGCTGAAATCTAAAACTTTGGGTTGAGATGATTTGCAAGGTGATTCAATGAACGGAAATACGAAGTTAGAACTTTTAGTTTCTCAAGTCAAGAGGAAGGGTTTAGCACAAGTGGTGCTATGCAATCCAGGAAGGAAACATAATCTGCATTTTTTTAAAGAAACTATCATGTTTGAGACACTCTGTTAGGTATTTATACTGTTATTTCATTTAACCCCCCAAACAAGCCAAGAATTAGGTATTGTCACCTGCATTTTACAGATGAGGAAATCAAGTCTCTGTAAGATCACGTAACTTGTCCAAGACCTGAAGCATCGATTCAAACACAGGGCTACCTGACGCCCTTTCAGAGTGCTACTACTTTTTCCACCAATTCTTGTTTCTCCTAGCAGCCCTAGTCCCTTCATTCGAAGTATTTTTCTCCTGCTTTGCTTTAAAGTGTTTATACACACACACACACACACACACACACACACATACACACACAATGACAGAGATATGTGTTGATATAGATAGATAGATAGATACAAAGGAATTTGCTACTCATAAAAAAGTTAAATGATCTGTAACTTAAAGTACAAAATTTCACACCATTGCTTTCTTATACCCTCACATCTAGTGGGACATAGTTTCCTGTTATATTTTTTAAAGTTTTATCTATTTATTTATTTATTCATTCATTTATTGGGGGGCAAGGGGGGCAGAGGAGAAGGAAAGAATCCCAGGCAGAGAGGCAGAAGAGAAGGAAAGAATCCCAAGCAGACCCAGAGCAGAGCCCAACACAGGACTCAATCCCATGACCCTGAGACATATTTTACTATTTTAAATAACTGAAGTTTTCAAAGCACTTCGCCCCATAAGCATACATTGATTGTTTATTAAATTTCATTGTCTATCACCTTTATTTTATTTTTACAATATCTTGTTTGTCTTAAATGTCACTAACTATAACACAGATCCTTCAGGGGGAAATGTTCTCCTTTAGAAGTCGCTGCTTCAAATTGTAGGTTCCAGGAGTACAGCAAGGTTAAAAAGGCAGGGACCGAACATAGTTTCACTGCAGAAAACATCTGGAAAAGGAATGTGATAAGCAGCGTTAAATTTCTCCAAGACAGTTCCTTCTGCAGGCAAAGTAAGTTTCTTTCTTCTATGTGCACAGCTTCTGCTATCCTTGAAGTATATATCTTTGTCCTTAGGAGAGTGCTCAGAAATGAGACAGCCATCTCTGGAAACACCCACAGCCACAAGCTGCCACTTGTGCATATTTCTTTTTTACCACCTAGTTGTCCTTTCTTTCCACCTCCTTCATAAATGCCTTCTCATTCACATCCTGTCTACAGATCTTTTTATGCTTGTTTCCCAAAGCCTTTAACATCACCTGCCCTTATAAGCACCTGGTGATTTATGATTTAATTCTGCTCAAATTTCCATTCCATTCTCTGTTCTCCATTAATATGTTCAGCCTTAAGACAACCAGGAAATCACGTGTCCCTCCCTCCCACATATTTTGTGAATAATGGCATTTTGGTTGATCACTTCTGTGACCTGGCTTCTTACATCTAAAGCTCTCCAAATGCCAAGGCTCATGCTTAGATGCTCTCATATTTTAAATATGTGTAGAAGCCTTATAAATGCAATGACCTCTCTCTTCCTCTGTTAAATTTTTGCATTAAATATCTTACTCCTTTTTCATTTTTTCATAGATCCATATCTACCAAAATCTAACCTTCCCATACTTAGGCATCCTTCCAGTTTCCATGTTATTTTACATTATTGTTATAGCCATATTATAATGTTTCTATTATTGTTTCATTTCAGAACAAAATGTAATCCTGGCTGGCTTAACAACATTACCATTCAATTTCTCTAACATTATCTTCCTTGTTTCAGGGCAAACCCTTTCTAATATAATTCAAGGATCAACTTTCTATATTCTGGATATAACACAATGTTCAAATATTTTCTCCTAGTCTGTGGCTTGTCCTTTCATTCTCTTAACTTCTTTTCAGAGAAATTGTTTTTAATTTCAACATAGTGAATGTTTATATCAGCACTCTTTACAATTGTCTAAAAATTAGAAATAACCCAAATATACTTCAGTGAGTGAATGAATAAGCAAAGAGTGGTACATCCATAGAAAGCAGTTCTAGTCATCAATAAAAATGGATGAACTATTGCTATATACAACAACTTGAATCTCTAGGGCATTTTGCTGAGTGAAAAAAGTAAGTCTCCAAAGGTTACATACCAAATGATCTCATTAATGTGACATCCTGGAAAAAATAAATACTGAAACAGAGAACAAACCGGTGGTTTCCATGGGTTAGGGGTAGGGAAGAGGTTCTGATTTGAGAAGTCAACAATAGGGAAGTATCCGGGTATGTTGCAATTGTGCTATAATCAGGTGAAAAATCTATGCATGTGTTAAATCTCATAGAACTCTGTGCCCCAAACAGTGAATACTACTGTATGTCTTTTTTTTTAAGAGTAGGATACCAAACTCTTGAAAGAAAATCAAGTTTGACTCTGTGCACAGGCATCCATCAGCCCAACATCCCAGTTATAAAATCCGAGAAAGGAAGCACTACTAGCTAAACAGTTTACTTTGACAATTGTGATTATGTTTAAATTAACTACCAGAAGTCATTCCATTTGAAGAACAAATGCCTATAATCATTATCATAATCATATAATAATTATAATATTCAGATTAGAAACAATATATGACTGACTAGGATGGTATCCACATGAATCTTTTCTAAAGTCTTTGGCCTTCCACCGGCAGACTAGTGTATCTTTACTAACTTCCTTTAGCCTATTTCATCTGGATTTATTGTTATTTTCCCATGTGTATATTCCAAAATTCAGTAATTTTTATTTCTTTCTTTCCATTAAATTGCAAACTCAGAAAATAAACAGTATCTTAAAATTCCTTTTGTATCTACCACTTTACCTAATTCAATGCTGGGCACACCAAAAGAACTCTGTAAACACTTGTATTTAATTATTTATTGTATATTTCTTTTGTGACCAGGTGACCCAGTCCACTTCTGGACCTTGTTCCCAGGTGGAACCTGCTTGTCATTATAATATAGATTGGATTTTTTTACAACATACTTAGATATTTACATATTAGATACATGTTGGAGTCCCTTTAATTTTTAATATTACATATTCTCCAAACTTAAACCAGGGTTCTAACTAACATGGTAGTATAATACTCTTATTCTCATAGCATTTATTAAACTATGACTTTGTGTCTGACACTGTGGTAAGCAACTTATAGTCATTATTGCTTTTGTCTTGTTTGCTGCCTTCTGAAGCCTTTTCTTAAGAGGATGACAGTCATACTGGTGGACATTTGAGTTACTAATGGAAAGCGCCTGAACAAAACAAGTTGCCATTGGTCCCATGTGCAACTTTCCAAACATTGTAATTAGCTGCATTGACTTTTGAGTAAAAGTCACTGATCATGAAAAGATAGATACAGATACAGATACAGATTAGAGGACTCAGCTCTTTTTTTAAACTTGGTTTTTGTTTTTGCATTTCCCCATTATGTAAACTCAAATGCACATCTCAGTATTTCTTCTTTTTTTTTTTTTTAAGATTTTATTTATGTGAGACAGAGAGAGAAAACATGAGCAGAGGGAGAAGAAGCAAATGGAGAAGAAGAGTGGTAAGCACACTCCTTACTGAGCAGGGAGCTACAAGTCGGGGTTCAATCCCAGGACCCTGGGATCATGACCTGAGTCAAAAGTAGATGCTTAACTGGCTGAGCCACCCTGGCACCCCTCAGATATCTCTTTTAATGCTTTTGTTTATACATTTATGTAAATAAATGCTTTTATTTATTTTGTATGAGAGGAAGAAACAGCACATCAAATTAATGGTGTGGTGGTCAGTCCTCATTTATATGTTTACTGGAATACTAACGTGTCTAGCAATTGGTGAACACCTAACAATAGGAATTGTAATTTAGTAAATTTTGTATTGATCATCCAATTTCTAACCTGTTTATTCATTTAACAAATGGTAGTGGTCATAATGAAGGGATACTTAAACATAAAAATGGTTGCTGCTGAACTTGAAAATATCTTGAAAAAGTCAGGAACTAGACAGTAGCTATATTTCACCTGAACTTCATGGCATAGAAATAGAATTACACCTAGGAACCTAAAAGTCTGGAGTTGGTGCTGTCAAATATAGCAGCCACTAACAATATGTGACTACTTAAATTTAAATTAACTAAAATGAAACATAGTTTAAAAATTCAGTTCCCATTCACACTAGCCCCATGTTGAGTGCTCAGTAACCGCATGTGGTAATGGCTCCCTATTGGAGAACACAGATGTAGAACATTGCCATGATTGCAGAAAGTTCTGTTGGTACAAAAGTAGGTAGGGTGCATGATAATGCATGAATGAGGAGCTACTGTTCTTTGGTGCAAAGCTGTGACTTAATTTATAAAGAAAGTTTAGGATAGTTCAGATTTAGAATTCCATTAAGTAAATTTTGGTTAACTAAATAATAATTATACTAAATTTTGTACAGAAGTACTAAAACCAAAATTACCTTCTATACTCACTAAATATTTATGGAGTACCTCATAACTAAAATATTTTCAAGGAAAAATATTAAGCACTGAAAAGCTTCTAAGACTTCTAAGAATTTTTAACCGATGTAAAATATGTATATCTTTGTAATTAGGTAAAAAAGTCCTTTTCCCTGTAAATAAGAATGCTTAAATGTCACAAGATGAACTCACACTTTTATTTTGGTCAAAAATAATACTTGGCTACCTTAAAACTATCTTTACCTGTAAGTTAAATTCTTCCTCACTGATATAGTGAATTTTCCATGTCAAGAATTAAAATATGAATGCTTATCCATAAGCTCTTGCCAAAAATCAAACATTTGCTATATTTGACTCCTGAGTAATACAATATAATCTTGGATGTTTGATCATTCATTCAAATGGAGCTGACATGTGCCAATGCACTCTCTATACAGAATGGCTTTGCCAAATTGATTTCCCAAATTGACAAATGATCTCCAAAGTCATTTTTAGCACTAAAATTCTAAATCTTGTTCTGCTTCTTTAAAAAAAAAAAATCGTATGGACTTTTAGAAGGCTTAGTGCTTAAACTGAAGTAGATGCAAGTATTTACAAATGTAGTTCATCCATCTGTTTATTAAAGCAAGGACATTGAGATTCTTACCTGGAATTATGTTAGCGATTAAATTACTACATGTGCTTGAAATAAAAAATAGTCTTTTTTATATGATTCCTTAATATACACATTTAGCATCATTCTAAAAATGAATCCTTCCAGCCACATCCTAAAATAATGAGTTTTTGCTGTAGAGTATATAAAAACAGGATAAATATTAAGGCAGCTAACCATAATTCAGAGTATTTTGAATATTATCTTAAATGATACCTATAAAGTAATTTTGTCCCAATAGGGCATTCTGCAGAGTTCCCAGAAAACTAGTGGTTATTTTTCAGGTTTCAAAATTATTTTCCCCCCAAATTTGGGTGTTGACATAGCTATACTTCTCCAGTAGAGAATGATGATTATGGCTGTAATGCCCAAGTTTTTGTGTCCGAGAGACCACCAAGGAGCCAACACCGATGCAATTGCACGAGGGTTTATTCGACAAGCTTAAGCTTGGGCCCAAATATACTCGACACAGCGGAATAGGGACTTGGACCCCGAGTCTAGTTAAGGCAGGGGTATTTATGTGTCATTACAAGAGGCTTGGAGCGGGGAGAGGGGAAATTTCAGATTTTCCTGCAGTAAGCTGATTAGCTGTTGCCGGGGTGTTGCAGGGTTGGGTATAGCGGTTTTTCCTGTTACTTAAGCTTAGCGGTTTTTCCTGGAACTAAAGCAGGGTGGGGGATAGCGGTTTTTCCTGGAACTAAAGCAGGGTAGAGTTCCGCCCCTGGTCACAGGGGCCTGAGATGGCTGCCGAAGCTAAGATGGTTGTACTTGTGCTAAAGCTAAACTGGAGGTGGGATGGCCTTAATTTTCTTAGCCTCCACACGGCCAAAGAGAACAAAGACTTAGGACATGACTTTAAATGTTAGTGCTGGGTGTTAATATTATAAATCTCAGGAAGAATATTGAATGTGATTTCAATGTCAGAAAATGGTTCTGATAACTTTATATAACTTTATCTTTTCTGTATTAAATTATCTCTCAAGTAGCATAATTTTGAAAAGGCTTATTGCCTCTGTTATTTATTTAATACCTATTTTGTCAACTATGAGGAATTATCTTCACAACAAAAAGCTCTATCATTTGTTTTTGGTTGTTCTTAGGATTTCTCTCCTTCTGCTTCCATTGCCCACCTGTCCTTGCATGCTGTCTACTTTATCCGTTAGAGTCCTGCGTATTCATCATGGTTATTTTAAATCTCCAGTCTGATAATGGTATGGAACACAGACTGGATCCTGGCCGTAGAACCAAGCGGCACTCAGAGACCTTGGGGGATCAGAGGTTTATTTGATACTGGCAGGCCCAGAAGAGAATAATCTCAAGGTCTGAGCCAGGAGCACAAATAAAGGGGATATTTTATACATTTTACTTCTGTATTGGTGCCACTCTTGCAGCTGCTGGTAGGGCTAGGGGAAAGCCTGGAATGGCCTTGGGGCCAGGACTGGGATTCCTCTGCTAGATTGGTGAGCTACCTCAGAAAACAGATTTTCCTTATCAATAATTCCAATGTACCTGCCATGTTCTGATGCTTACTCCGTCTATTCCAATTAAGTTGTTTGCCTTTAGGAATACCAGGTAATTTTTTCTTTTTTGCTAGTTTTTTAGAGAAAGGGAGACAGGGACAGAGGGGGAAGGAGAGAGAGAATCTTAAGAAGTCACCACGCACAGCATGGAGCCTGACATGGGGGAGGGGAAGCAGTCGATAGTCCTGTGATTAAATCTCAATCTTCTTGTGGGCCCTTGCCCCTGGACTGTAGACTTAACAAATTAGTTTTTTTGTTTTGTTTTGTTTTTTTCTTTCTACATTGGTGGGACAGGAGACTAAAGTGGGCTGGAGTTGGGTATTTCCCTTCTCCAGGTCAGGTATGCTGGGATTATAGCCCAGCTGGTTAGGCAGAGGTTAATTAGTTTACCCTGAGGGCAGGCCTCTTTAAGCAGAACCAAATCCTTGGCCTCATTTCAAAATGGTTCCTTTCCCCCCTTCCCCCCTCCCTCCAGAAGTAAACTAGAAGTACCAGGGGATTTTTTTCCATTATTTACCATGAGAATCTGGTTGAATTCCCAGAGATAAATATCACAATGTTGTGGGGTCCTATGACCGGGTCTCCCTGGAGTTTTAAACTCCTTTGACTTGTCCACACTGAGCCTCCAGCCATTTGCCAACGACAGTTCCGGTTTTCCTACCCCCATGTTTGTTCCAGGGGCAGTTTCTGCTTGTGAATCTGGTAAGTCATGACTCCCTGAATTCGACTCTCTCTAATCTTGAGGAAAGAGGCTTGTCCTGTGTCCTCCTCTTTAAGGACCCCAAAAGAGTTGATTTTTCAATCTGTTCAGCATTTTACTTGTTTGACTTCCAAGCTCTTTCTGATGTAGTTTTGGAATATTGGTGGGGTTCAGAGTTGACAGCCAAAAAAGAATTCTTGAAACGTCTTTCGTGCAAAAACGTGTTTATTAAAGCACGGGGACAGAACCCATGTGCAGAAAGCGTGGCTTTACAGGTGTGAGGGGTGACTCACATCCTTGGGAATTGAGGAAGGTAAGGGAAAAGGGAGGTTTCCAAAAGGATTTTCATATGCAAAGACTCACAGGATTCCAGAGGCCTTGCTATTGTCAGGCTAAAGTTGTCTTCCCCTCTAGTGAGATATTAACATTAATATAGTTGGGAGTTTCCTGGAGGAATGTTCTACTCTGCTTATCTCAACTATTTGTCAATGTGAGGTTGCAAGTTACAAGGAGATTTATTTTACTTGCATTTCCTTCTGCCTTTGTTTTAGGGCATCCAGGGGTGCCTGGGGAATGTCACACACAGCCCACCTGGGAGGAGAGACATGGGGGGGCGGGGTGTCAGATTGTGCTTTATCCTCAGCTTGCCTTCTGCTCCCACATCACTTACATGCCAGAACCTGGAAACCAGAAATTTATTCTTCGTACCTAAAAAACTAGAAACTGCTCAGGTATCAGTTAATAGGAAAATGGAATACTATTCAATAAGAAAGGGGAAAAAGTCATAATACATGTGATGGCATTGACGGATCTTGTCCTGAGCACTCTATGAAGGCGCACACACGAGTTGTGTCTTTCCACAACGTGAGCTTTATTCAGTCATGAAGCAAAGTTAAATCACAATATGAAGCAGGCTCAGGATTCCAAACTCCATGACAAGTCACCATGAGATCAAACTTGGCTTCTTAGACAGCACACAAAGCAGGACCGAAGAAAAGCCATACAACAAGACACCAGAAGGGTGCAGGAAGTTCAGAAACTAATGACCAAGTCAGTCTGGGGCCGCGCAGCTGAGATAAGGCCTGGGTCTGGTCTAGGTCAGCCCTCGGCACTGACTGCTGCTGATGTTCAAGCAGGAAAGGATCTCTGTTCTGCTCAGAGATCCACAGGCCGGAGTCTTCAGCACCAATTAGCTTTTTTAAGTGATCAGACATAGAGGGGTCAGGTCTGAAGAGTCTGATAGTTTACTGCCCAAATCCTTCCTTTCTTAAAGGGATTTAATCGGTTTGGGGTCTCTGCAGCCCTCCTCTGGTTCTGACCATTATCGTTCAGGACTGTCCACTGATGTGGACCACGTCTCCTGACTGCAGCACCTTACCTGGTTGTGTCATTCTTCGACACAGGCTCCTGCTTGACAGGAGAGACTCCATACCGCTCTCTACAGATCTCCGAACAGAAAGCTGAGTGAAAAAAGCTTTACCGAAAAGAGTATACACTGTATCATTCTTTTTGTATAAAGTTCTAGATTAAGCAAAACTAGTCTAGAGTAGGAAAAAAAATCAAGATGATTCTGATGGAGGAAGGGGATTTACTTGTAAGAGACATTGAAGAATCTTCCTGAGTGATGTTCTGTATCTTGATAGGGGTTTGGGTTGCTCTGAGGTATGCATCTGTGGATGCTTACCCTAGGGTTTCCTAGAGTGCTGAGCATTTCGTTGTATATAAATGTTATCTTGAGATATAAATAAGTGCTAATCTCTAGTTAATATACATGCTGGCATATTCAAGGGAAAGTATACTGATGTTTGTGACTTACCTTAAAATGCACCAATTAAAGAATGGATTTCATAGGGAATAACTGTAGTCGAAGATGGCCGACCAAACCAGCAAGGGAGTTCCAGTCCCTGTCTCAAAGCCCTTCCAAGTTCTTCTTTCCTACCCCATTTCCCGTGCACGCCAAAAGTACCAAGTATGCGGAAGTAAAAGGGTATAAATCCCCCCCCCCCTTGTGTTCGGGGCTCAGACCTTTGGAGAACAATCTCATCTGAGCCAACCGGTGTTAAATAAACCTCCATTCCTCCAAAGTCTCCCGAGTGCCGCTTGGTTCTTCCACCAGGATCCAGTCCAGGTTCTGCAACAGATTGATGGATGAATAGCAATCTGGATAGATAGGTATGTGTTAATGCAAATATAAAACACAAGGATCAAGGTAGAGAGAATATATAAATTCAAGTTAGCTCAATGTTTGAAACTTTCTTTTGAAGTAAATAAGGGGAATTATAGAAATGTGATTGAACAGGTAAAGTTTTGGCCTCAATTACTTCCCATCTGTGAGCTCATTGAGTTACTTGATCTTCCCTCAGCCATGGTTTTCTGTTCTGTGAAATGAAGATACTGACACTTGACAACAGGTTTTTAACGATGTTTAGCCGAGAGAAGATCCTGGCCCTTAACTTCAAATGCCTCATCATTCCTCAAAGTTCCTTATCAGTTACAATTCCAGGGATCACCATGCCTTTGGGAAAGTTTTTTTTTTCCTTTTCTGTTTCTTTTTGTTTGTTTTGTTTTGTTGTTTTTTGCAGTGAGTTAGAATATTTGAATTTGGGGACCTTTCCAGGTCTCTCTTAACTAGGATTTCATGTTTGGACAAGTCCACGATGATGTAGTTTTTGGAGGAGTGTTGGTGAGGCCCATAGCTGACGGCCAAGAAAGAATTCTTGAGGTTCTTTGATGCAAAATGGTGGCTTTATTAAAGCTCAGGGGCAGGACCCATGGGCAGAAGGAGCTGCTGCTGGCCCTGGATTATGAGAAGCAACTGATTATATACTTTGAGGTTGAGGGAAGTTTCAAAAAGAGTTTCATCTGCTAAAGAAGACTTACAGGATACCACAGGCCTTGCTATTGTCAAACCAAGGTTATTTTTCCCTCTAGCAAGGCATGAACATTAAGGCAGTTGGGAGATTCCTAGAGGAACTTTATACTCTGCCTGCCTCAAATATTTGTCAAAGTGCTGCAGGTTATAAGGACATTTAATTTTGTTTACATTTTCTTCTGCCTTTGTTTCCCATATCAAGTGATTCCTAACTGAATTTTTACATATTTTTTAATGAAAGGACTCTCTGCATTTATTTTTCTTTATATATGTGCACAGTTTACTCTTCAGGACAGTATTAAACTTACTGCTGTGTACCCCTCCTACTCACTAGTAAGATAACCTGCCATACTCTACTTTGAAAATTCGCAGCAAAATTGTAACAGCCCCCAAAAGAACATAGGAAGTTTATTTATTTTTTTTAAATATTTATTTATTTATTTATTTGAGAGGGAGAGAAAGAGAGTGTGTGCACAGAGGGAGGGGAGGGGCAGCAGGGGAAGGAGGGAGAGAATCTCAAGCAGACTCCCTGCTGAACACAGAGCTGGAATGGAGCTCAGTCTCAGGACCCTGAGATTAAGACCTGGGCTGAAACCAAGAGTTGGACACCTCACTGAGCCACCCAGGTGCCCCAGGAAGTATATCTCTTAATCTTTCACTTGATTTATACTTTTTTTCTCAAGATTATTTAAGTTATCATAGTGAAGGGGGAAACAAAGGAAAAAGGAAATGTAGATAAAATTAAATGTCCTTCTCACCTGTAGCTCCTTGACAAATCTTTGAGGCAGACAGAGTGTGAAGTTCCTCCAGGAAGCTCCCAACTGCCTTACTGTTAATGCCTTGCTAGAGGGAAAAACAACCTTAGTTTAAGAGCAAGGCCTGTGCTAACCCGTGAGTCTTCTTAGGCAGATGAAACTTCCCTTCTCTTTACTTCCCCCAACCCCAAAGTATATAATCAGTTGCTCCTCACTATCCAGGGGCAGCAGCAGCTCCTTCTGCCCACAGGGCCTGTCCCTGTGCTTTAATAAAACCACCATTTTGCATCAAAGATGTCTCAAGAATTCTTTCTTGGCCATCAGTTGGGGCCAAACACACCAACATTGAAAAAATGACATTAATAGCGCTTTGAAGGAGAAATCACTGACACAGTGGAGGAAACTCAAACCCTGAAAAATAAACCACTTTTAAACCTTCAAAACAAGAAAAGAACATTAAGATTTATAAGCAAGCAAAAAACAATAAACAAACAAAACCATGGTGGTCAAAATAGAGGATTTCCTTTTTTTATGAGTTTGTTCATTCACTCTAAAAACTTAAGACTCTGCCACAGAATTGATTGCACAGAACTTGAATGAGCATAAATGAGAAGTGCTCACTTCATGCTTGGTCATAGTCATTGCCACCGTCAATTATAGCTCATTATACTGACTCCAAAAAGAAAGAGCTTGCCTTGAAACACCAGCACAGCTGGGAAACACTGAAGATTTGGCATGAGAAAGCACATTTAATTTTTGTTGCTTTCTATCAGAAGAGATTTTATAGCAATAAGTAGTGTAATAGATGTATTTAACATAGTCATAAAAAAGGTTTAAATCTGAGATTGCTTATCTTTTGGAATGAAGCCTTCGGGGAAATAACTGAGTTCTTTATTATAGCATGACTTTTAGGAATTTTTTTAATAATGAAGAGTTTTTATTAGTGAATTAAGTGTGTTGAATATAAAGTTTATTGTCTTAAAACAAGAAAATTGTGTTTGGGTACATCTTTTAAAATATCACCTTTTGAGGAAAATTGATTTCTCTGTGTCTAAAACAAACTACTTCAAAATGCTGATATTTTTAATTTTATTACAATTTTTATCTCTTTTTTCTTTGATGCTGAAGTGGTAAAATATTTCAGCTGTGTTCATTAAGCTAAGCTTCACTTCCCATTTGAATTTCTATTCTCAGATATAATAGAACAATAAACTTATATGTAAACATACTCATGTAAAAATGTATAAGAATAAGCTGCATTTGTATATATTTCTGATTTTTTTGGTATATATTTCTGTTTAATCTAAAGGTTGCCTTCTTAAAAGATCCTCCTGAAGGTTTATATCTGTAGAACTAAGAGAAATTGCTGTAATACAGAACATCATCAATGCATTTTTCAAATGGTAAATGATTATTCATATAATAAAAAGGGGACACAAAACTTTCAGTATGTGTAGTGCATATTAACAACCTATCCCAAAGAAATTTAACTCTGAATTACATTAGCTCCTTCTAGAAGGTAGTTCTCAATGGAAGTAATTTTTGCCCCTATAGTACATTTGGCAAAGTCTAGAAACATTTTTTATTGTCATGATGGGGGCAGAGGGATGGTTACTGGCATACAGTGGGTAGAAATAAAGGATGCTGCTAGATATCCTATAATGTACAGGAAAGTCTCCCAAAACAAAGAATTATCCATTCCAAAGTGTCATTAGTTGTCACAGTTGAGAAACCCTAATCTAGAAAAAGAAAATAAGTCCAAGTCCAAAGCCCATTAAATATGGACAATAAGACACTTGATGAAGGCGATAGCATACATAACAAGCTACAGTTTCAGATTCTACCAGTTCCAGTTTACATTCCCACCAGCAGTATACAAAGGTTTCCTTTTCTCTGTATCCTCACCAGCATTTATCTTTTGTCTTTTTGGTAATAGACACTCTAACAAGTGTGAGGTGACATCTCGTTGTGCTTTTGATTTGCATTTCCCTGACAATTACCGATGTTGAGATCTTTTCATACCTATTGACCATTTGTGTGTCCTCTTTGGAAATACATCTGTTCAGTTTCTTTGACCATTTTTTAATTGGGTTACTTGGTTTTTTTGCTAATGAGTTGTATGAATTTCTTAGATATTCGGATATTAGCCCCTTGTCAGATTAGTGGTTTACAAACATTTTCTCCCATTCCATAGCTTGCCTTTTCATTTTATGGATGGCTTCCTTTGCTGTGCAGAAGCTTTTCAGTTTGGTGTAGTTTCGGTTGTTTTGTTTTGTTTTGTTTTTATTTTTGTTGCTTTCTCTTTTCGTGCCAGATCCAAAATATCATTGCCAAGACCAAAATCAAGAAGTTTATCCCCTATATTTGCTTCTAAGAGTTTTACAGTTTCAGCTCTTATATTCAAGACTTTATTCCATTTGAGTCGTGCACTGTGTGTGGCATAAGATAGGAGTCCAATATCATTCTTTTGGAGGTGAATATTCAGGTCTCCCAGCACCATTTTATGGAAGAGAGTACCCTTTCCACATTGAGTATTCTTGGAGCTGTTGTTGAAGATTAACTGTATACACATGGGTTTATTTCTAAGTTCTCTATTCTGTTCCACATCTGTGTCTGTTTTTATGCCAATACCATATTGTTTTGATTACTATAGGTTTGTAATATAGTTTGAAATCACTGCAAGGTTGTGCAGAGGTCCTGGCAGGCCTTTGTCGTTAGCACTCAATCTATACTGACAATCACTCTCCCTGTTCAGCCAGCTCTGCTGGCCTCAGCAGCCTCCACACCACACAGGGGACATGGGAACCTTCAGGGACAATGCGAACCCTGGTTGTAAGGGCCTGCTGCTTCTCTGAGAAGGCAATAAGGGAAAATGAGTCACTCCCTAACCTACAAACCTCTACCCCTTCCCAGTCCCTGGGCCGTTATCCTGCCTCTCTATGTTCAGCAGCCTTCCCCTCTAGCCTCTCTTCTTCAAAAGGCCTACTTGGGCTTTGGGGGTCCAATTTCATTCTTTTGCAGTGGACATCCACTTCTTCACACATAATTTTTTGGAGAGACCATCCTTTTTTGCTTTTGTCTATTCTTTGCTTTGAGTTCAGGCCCTTGTGTTTCACGATTTCCCTAGTTCCTAAGTCAGGATACCTCCAAACCTAACAAACCTACTTAAATTGGGGAGGAGGGAAAACTCCAGGGAGAACACATACTCAAATTAATATTTCAGCAGATTGTCCTTTACACATTGTTTATTTATGATTTCAGTATGTGAGCTTCACCAGGTGGTAAATGCAGATTTAGTCACGTCAGTATTCAAACTGCAGTGTTCAATTACCCACCTGCTGGCTATGGGGAATTCAGGCTTTGTCATAGAACACCAATCACATGTTGGTGTGCTAACAAATCAGGACCGATTTCACTGTTCCACAGTAAAGATAACTGAACTCCACAGCGGAATCTGGAATTCTACTTTCATCTTCTTTGTTGCCATACTACAGAAACTGTTACCAATTGAATCTTGAAATCTACTACATCAAAGTTGACAAAAGTAGGCTCTACTTTTGAGACCACTATGACTGTGGTTACTAAGTAGAAAATATTCTTTACTGCTCTTGAGAAGAAGAATGAACATTCTGTGTTACATTTAATAGAGATAGGGAACTTATCATTTGTTTGAAATATAGAATGTTCTGGTGACTAGTGGTAATAGCTTTCCCATTGGTCACGACAGCAAACCAAACTGGGAATTCAAAGCTCAGGATAAGACAATTCTGTAGAGTAGCTCTGCCCCTGTATAGCACACTACTTCCTCTGATTCCAGCACCACCAACAATGCCACAACAGTGTTTCAGCAAAGACTTCCCAAGTAGTGAGCAAGAAGTAGTGAAATTGCCCAAAATCAGCAGTGTAGTTTTGAGTAGAATCTAAACTCCGCTAACCAAGCCTCTATTGCTCAATCACCAGACTCCATGTTCCCTTTTTTTCTGCAAACTAGCATTTATTGGCACCCCCTTAACCATCGAATTGTCTGAGTCTCATTGATGAACAGAGGTTAAGGCTTTTTCTTTCTGAGCTCTGTGACCTCTGTGGATGTTAGGACATGCAAATGGGTATTTGGAATGCGGGCACCACCAGAAGCCACTGAGCCATAGGAAGCCAAGTTCTGATTTAAAGAACCTCTCTTTGAGTATTGTTAAATGGAGATGCCTTGCAATTCGGGTTTGAATTCCTGCCCAAAGTAGAAAAATTCATGTTAGAAGCAGCCATTACAAAAGGTTATTTTAATAAGGTTTATTTTTGTAAGTTTGCTGAGTATTCAACTTTTGTCCACTTATCTTGCACCAGATAAGTTCTAAGATGCTGAACCCTATGGACTGCATCTGTGGACTGCATGTGGCCAACGGGCTCCCAATTGTAGGCAGCCAGTTGGAGACATCAGTAAATTAGAGGGTGCTAGAAAGAGGGATGTATGTTACCCATTCCCTATCTTCTCTGAAATGCGGTGTTTCACATCCCCTACACAGCTTCTGTCCTGCACTCCCTGTCTAGCTTCTCCTGATCACATTGGACTCCTAACCACATCTCTGTATTTCTAGTCTCTAAATTTGGTTTCCTTAATCTTGCCCTAATTCCTTAATTTCTCAATTCATGAAAGTCTCATGTCATTTCGGTTTGATTCTGTTTCTTTGTAGGGTTCTGTTTGTTTAGATTGTTGGTTTAGATTGTTACAATGACTGTTCTACTTATTACACATATTACATGAGGTTTTTTTTTTAATCACTCCATTCGTGTTATAATTTAGTCTTCTTGAACTACAAGAGTAGATGAAACTCTTCATAAACAGCGCTTACCAGAAAAGGGGGGGACCTTACTGCCACCCACCACCAAATACATTATAACAGCTATGATTTAGCAGTTAAAGGATTAGCTTCCCTATTACTCAGATTACTAGGGAACATGAAAACCAAGATCTCCTTAAGACTTCCTACAATATAGAATGTTCACTAATGCCACTAAAATTAAACTATCTTAGCAGTAGATTATTTTGCATGGACAGCTGTTTCCATTGCTGATGTGTCTGTCAGCACTGTGTTATTTTCAATATGTAGCTGGGCTGGAGATTTATTAGACAGTTTATGGCACCAACAGGTTATGCTGAGCTCAGCAGTGTTGCCAAGCAAAAAGAAATACTATATGAGGGCAGCATTTATTCTAAACAAAAAACCTAAGCATATTTCTTCCTTATTTAAATTTGCTCATGGAAACCATTTTCCACAGGTAAGTGAACAGTAAATGTGTTTGCAGTGTGCTATTGCATTCCTACCCACTGCAGACAAGATGGGAACCATGTTTTCATAAATAAAAAGCGACAGACCATGTCAATGGCCTCCTCTTTAACTCTTCTCCCCATGGGTGTATAGGTGGTAGGAGAAGGTTCTGCTTCACACCAGGCAGGGGAATTGAATATTGATGGCATTTGCTGGCCGTTTGTGGATAAACTATTCAGCAGAGAACACAAAGGTCATGTTTGCTCTAAATTTAGTGGGTTTAATTTGATTTGGCTAGTTAATTATAAATATAGTGCTTGCAAAAAGTAAATCAGGTTTAAAAAAGAATCACACTTCAAGGAATCTGTATGCTAATTTTCAACCATGTTCTTCCAGTTACATAACTTTTTTGGCATGGAATCCAAATTTAAAAAGTTAACGTACTTTACTTAAAAAAAAAATCTGGGTATAGTATTAAATCATTTGTAAATGTCTTTGATAATTTATAGATAGCATAAACTAAGGAGCAGAAGGAAAACCATTGTTGAGACATGATTCCTTAAGTCACCTAAAATTTATTCTTTGTTTCCCACATAAGTCAAATTCACAGTAAATTCTGAGAAACTGCTCAAATAAGCCATTGTGTTACCTCCCCTGCTCTCAGGACTTTTCATTCACTTATGCTCATTATATGCAAGGTCTTAGGCAAAATATTTGCCTCATTACCTAGACCTGGCATCTACAAATAAATTTTAAAGATTCCAGCCATGTCATGTAGGAAATATAGTTAGGGGCCTCCCTATCTTTCTATTAAAATGGATTAAGTTTATAGAAAATAAATAACTCGATTAAAGATGTTTAGCTACAGTAAATCCTTGAAGAGCATAAGAGTAAAAGCTGAAATAAAATATAACTTCAGAGTTAAATAAAAACCATTTTGTAATCTGGATGCAGAGCTGAAGAATTTACTTTTACAGATGAAAGGCTAATTTAAATCCTTATCTATTATATAAACAGATTATTTGTAATAGCGCTTGACACTCTAAGGGACACAAAGATATAAAGCACCACCACTCAAAAAGCTGTGCTTACAGAGATAAGATACATTCATGTATCCCCACAAAAATTATTCATTATCCGACAGTATATGATAGTGATGTGATAGTATATTGCTGTGAAATGATGTCTTAGTTTAGGTTTTTAAAACCATGCATTCACATCCTCCATTCAGTATTGGTATCAACCCCCCCTGCAGTGCTAAATCAGGTGCCGAAGCCCTTCCAGCTCCCTCGTCTCTCCTAAGGCCAACTTTACCTTCTCTAGAGAAAACAAGCCCTCTTCGAGACAACTTCCACTGGTCCAAACTCCCAGCTCAAAGATCTTATAGCAATGTTTTGATCGGGCAAGGTGAGACTGACAGTACAGGACATTTCTACACTGAGTTCTAAATCCCAAAGTGAAAAGAGGAAGAAAAAAAATTGTGTTTACCTTTTTGGTTTGGGGGTTCTTTTTCTTCCCTTCTCTCTCACTCTTTCTCTCTCTCTCCCTCTCCCTCGCTCTTCAATTTAAGTTTCCTGTGACTGACAACTGCTGGCTAGGCATTACTGGCCATATATATATATATATATATATATATATATACACACACACACACATATGTATTTTTTATAAAGATTTTATTTATTTGACAGACAGAGATCACAAGTAGGCAGAGAGAGAGGAGGAAGCAGAGAGCCCAATGAGGGGCTCAATCCCAGGACCCCAAGATCATGACCTGAGGCAAAGGCAGAGGCTTAACCCACTGAGCCACCCACGCTCCCTGGCAAGTTATATTTAATACTCTTCTAACATATAGCATGAATTTATACATTGAATTCATTTTTTAAAATTTTATTTTCTAATGAGCACACACACAAAAGAAGAGTAAGACCCCTGTTCTAGGTTACAGATATATTATTTAACTTAAAATAATTCTCATGACAGATCATGTTGTAGATGAAACTGAGGTTTGGTGTGGAAACCTACCTGTGAGTTTAGAGGTCAAAAATGGCTGGGCATAGATTCAAATCCAATCTCTCAATGGAAAACCTAAAATGTTTTCTACCACTCATTGATTGAATCAAGGTTTAGGATTTTATCCTGTTATGATGGGAGCTAGAGACTGAAGGCCAGGACCCGGATAATCATAATAAGGATGGAAAGTGGATTTCTTCATTTGTCTCTTTTGAAGGGTTATGTGCTGATGGGCACTGTGAAAAAAAGGACAACATAAAATATATATTCAGAATAATATAGGCTAGTGGTTCTTAGGGAAGAATAAAGTCAACAGCTCTGAATATGTATGTGAGTTTACAACCAGATACATAACACAGAAGACTAGTCTTTCATTATTACTACTATTATTTTTTTAACTGGGGTAGAGGTAGCCTACAAAGACCAAGCATGTGAAAGCAGTAAGAAGTGATTACTCTCACCTAGGGTGGTCCCTTAGGCTTTGAATAGCCCATCAATAAGTTTCAAATCCTGAGAGGAACAAGAAAACATTTGGTGTCTAAGGATATAAAAGAATGGTCAGATTTCATAGAGGTGGGAGGCTATTTCCAAATGATGGAAACTTTATTAGAAAATGAAGTTATGAGGCAAAAGCTTATCTTTTTTTTTTTTAAAGATTTTATTTATTTATTTGTCAGAGAGAGAGAGAGAGCACAGGCAGACAGAGTGGCAGGCAGAGGCAGAGGGAGAAGCAGGCTCCCTGCCAAGCAAGGAGCCCGATGTGGGACTCAATCCACAGCAGACAGAGTGGCAGGCAGAGGCAGAGGGAGAAGCAGGCTCCCTGCCAAGCAAGGAGCCCGATGTGGGACTCGATCCCAGGACGCCGGGATCATGACCTGAGCCGAAGGCAGTGCTCAACCGACTGAGCCACCCAGGCGTCCCGCAAAAGCTTATCTTGATGAAGCCCTGAGGGTTCATTTTTGCTTTTGTTTCCCTTGCCTTTAGAGACTGTTTTGCAAAAAGTTGCTTTGTCCAAGGTTAAAGAGGTTGCTGCCTATGTTCTACTCTCAGATTTTGATGGATTCCTGTCTCACATTTAGAGCTTTTACCCATTTTGAGTTTATCTTTGAATATGGTGTAAGAGAGTGGTCCAGTTTCATTCCTCCATGTGTGGTTGTCCAATTTTCCAGCACCATTTTTTGAAGAGACTATTTTTTTTCCATTGGACATTCTTTTCTGTTTTGTCAAAGATTAGTTGACCACAGAGTTGAGGGTCCATTTCTGAGATCTCTATTCTGTTCCGTTGATCTATGTGTCTGGTTTTGTGCCAGTATCATACTGTCTTGATGATCACAACTTTGTAATATAGCTTGAAGTCAGGCATTCTGATGCCCCCAGCTTTGGTTTTCTTTTTCAATATTCCCCTGGCAATTCAGGGTTTTTTCTGGATCCATACAAATTTTAAGATTGTTTGTTCCAGCTCTGTGGAAAATGTTGATGGTATTTCAATAGGGATTACATTGAATATGTAGATTTCTCTGGGCAGCATAGATATTTTAACAATGTTTATTCTTCCAATGCAGAAGCATGAAATATGTTTCCATCTCTTTGTGTCTTCCTCAATTTCTTTCATAAATGTTCTGTAGTTTCTAGATACAGATCTTTTACTTCTTTGGTTAGCTTTATTCCTAGGTATCTAACGGGTTTTGGTGCAATTGTGAATGGGATCAATTCCTTCATTTCTCTTTATTCAGACACATTGTACTTGATCAAGATAAAAAGCTTCTGCACAGCACAGGAAACAATCAATAGAACTAAAAGGCAACCTATGGGATGGAAGAAGATATCCAAGATCTATAATGAACTTCTCAAACTTGACACCCAAAAAACAAATAATCCAGTCAAGAAATGGGCAGAAGACATGAACAGACACTTCTACAAAGAAGACATACAAATGGCCAACAGACATGCAAAAATGCTCCATATCACTTGCCATCAGAGAATTGCAAATCAAAACCACAATAAGATACCACCTTAGACCAATCGGAATGACTAAAATTAACAAGATAGGGAACAACAAATTTTGGCAAGGATATGGAGAAAGGGGAACCTTCTTACACTGTTGGTGGTAAAGCAAACTTGTACAGCCACTCTGGAAAACAGTATGGAAGTTTCTGAGGTTGTTAAGAATAGAGCTGCCCTATGGCCAGCAATTGCACTACTGGATATTTACCCCAAAGATTTAGATGTGGTGAAATGAAGAAGCACATATACCCCAATGTTCATAGCAACAATGCCTACAATAGCCAAACTGTGGAAGGACACGAGATGTCCTTCAATGGATGAATGGATAAAAAGATGTGGTTCATATATATGATGGAGTATTACTCAGCCATCAGAAAGGATGAATATCTACCACTTACATTGACATGGATGGAACTGGAGGATGTTATGCTAAGTGAAATAAGCCAATCAGAGAAACACAATTATATGGTTTCATTCATGTGGGACATAAGGAATAATGCAGAGGAAGAAATCAAAGAGGGAGACAAACCGTATGAGACTCTTGACTCTGAGAAAAAAACTGGGAGTTGCAGAAAGAGAGGTGGGGGTGGGGTAACTGGGTGATGGACATTAAGGAGGGCAAATGATGTGATGTGCACTAGGTGTTATATTGAACTGATGAATCATTGAACATTATATCAAAAACCCATGATGTACTATGCCTTGGCTAATTGAATTTAAATTTAAAAAATAATAATAAAAAGAAAATAAAGTTATAGGGGGTTCCTGGGTGGCTCACTTGGTTGGGCAGCCTATTTGTGATTTCCACTCAGGTCATCATCTCATGGTCATGGGATACAGCCCCGTGTTGGGTGCCGAGCTCAGTGGGGAGTCTACTTGAAGATTTTCTCCCTCTGCCCCTCCCCAACTCGACTGCATGTGCTCTCTCTCTCTCTCTCAAATAAATAAATCTTTAAAAAAAGAGAGTTCCATGTTATTCATATATTGAATTTTTATGCTAGTTTTTTCTACACATCTGAATAATATTAACTAAAATAGGAAAAGTTAACTATTATAACATGTGTTAGAATTTACTAGATTTTAGTTATGTATAAATTATAATAAAGGGCCACAAAAATGCATTATGAAATCTATAAGTTATTTTTATATTTTTCCCCCAAAAAAAGCAGCATTCCCAGTGTTAAGTTTAGAAAAAAATAATGTGTATTATTTCAGTCAACAAATACTTACAAACATAAATTATAAGGAAGACAATGTATGTAAGTTACATTTAAATCAATTTGAAAAATACATTTCCTGATACAAGAGCATGAATCATCAATTTTATTTTATTTGTGAAACTCAGATGCCACCTATTGTTTAGAAAAATAAATACATCACTTTTGTTAAAACTATATTTTTACTAACAGTTTTCATGTCTCTGGAGAAATATGAACACTGTACACAGAGAACTGAACCTGGCTTTCTAACTGTGCAGAATAATTAGAGGTTTCAAGGATACGGAAACCATGAGTGAAGCTCTCTGATAGATATATTAGATGGGAAGAAGTAAACTGCTTTATAAGTACCCATATCTTCAGAGGAGCACATTTTGCCCTAGTAATTATATTTATATGTATATAATTTTCATTTTTAGATCATTGTCATTTCACATGCAGTTGTAAGAAATAATAGAGAAATCTTACCTATCCTTTGTTCTGCTTTTCCCCCATGCAAAACTACTTCAGTAACCAGGATTTTGACATTGGTAGGATCAGGGCATATTATTTTCATCATCACAAGGATAACTTTTGTGGCCTTTTTATAGCCCACCCACTTCCTTCTACCTCCCACCAGCTCCTTAATCCCTTACAGTCACTAATCTATTCATTTCTATAATTTTGCATTTCAAGAATATTATATAAATAGTATCTACCACATAGTATATATACTTAATTTATTTTCTTTTTCACTCCACATAATTCCCTGGAAATTCACCTAGATTGTGGTGTGTATCAATAGTTAGGTGTGTGGGGCGCCTGGGTGGCTCAGTGGGTTAAAGCCTCTGCCTTCAGCTCAGGTCATGATCCCAGGGTCCTGGGATCGAGCTCCGTATCAGGCTCTCTGCACTTCCCCCCTCTCTCTCTCTGCCTGCTTCTAAGCCCAATTGTGATCTGTCTGTCAAATAAAATCTTGAAGAAAAAAAATAGTTAGGTGTATAACAATAAAACAAATGTTGAGCAGTGTCCAGTGGTATGGACATATAATTTGTTTAACCATTCACTCCTTGAAAGACATCTAGGGTGTTTTCAGTTTGTGGCTATTACAAAGAAGGCTGCTATTAATATGTATGTACTAGTTTTATAATACTATGTACTAGTGCTATTAATATGTATGTGCTAGTTCTATAATACTAGTACTAGTTTTATCATACTAGTTTTTTAAATACTATGTGTGAACATAAGTCATCATTTCTCTGGGATAAATTCCCAGGAGTGCAATTGCTGGTTTGTATGGAAGTTACATGTTTATTATTTAAAGAAATCGCAAAATAATTTTTCCAGAGTGCCTATACCATTTTACATTCCCATCGTGATGTGTGAGTGTGTGTGATGTGTGAGAATTTGACATTGACGCTGTTATTTATTTTAGCCATTCTGATAGGTATGTAGTGGTATCCTGGTGTAGATTAAATTTGCAATTTTCCTAAAATGATGTTGAAAATCTTTCCATGTGTTTATTTGCCATCTGTAATATCCTCTCTGGTAAAAGGTTTTTCTTGTATTTTGCCCTTTTTCTAAGTGGATTGCTTTGTTTTTATTATTATTCTTACTCTCCAGTTTTGACAGTTCTATATACATTTCAGATACACTAGTGTTTTGTAAAATATGTAATACGTAAACATTTTCTTCCAGAGTATGGCTTGTATTTTTATCCTCTTAACAGATGATAAAACAGGGTCTTTTACAGAGCAAAAGTTTTACATTTTTATCCAGTCTAGTTTATCAGTTTTTCCTTTTATAGACCACGCTTTGGTTGTCAGGTCTAAGAACTCTGCCTAGCTTTAGAGCCTGAAGATTTTCTCTTGTTTTTGTTTTCTCTAAAAGTGTCCTAATTTTACATCTTATATTTAAGTCCACGACCCATTTTGAGTTCATTTTCATATAAGATGTGAAACTTAAGGTCGTTTTATTTTTTGTCTGTGGATGTCCAATTGCTCCAGCACCATCTTTTGAAAAGGCTATCTTTCCTCTCTTGGATTGTAGTTACAAACTTGTTCTGTCAAAAGCTAGGCATATTTGTGTGAGTCTATTTTTTGTTCTCTCTTCTATTCCATTGATATGTATGTCTATCTCTCTACCAATAGTCTTAACTACTGTCACTATATAATAAGTCATTAAATTACATAGAATGATTCTTCCCACTCTATTCTTCAAAAGGACTAAACCTCTTCTATTTCTGTTGCCTTTCCACAAAAATTTTAGAATATTGGCTATATCTGCAAAATATCTTGCTGAGATGGTGATGAGATTTCGTTAAACCTGCATCTACTTCACAAGAACAGTCATTTTTACTGTCTTCTAATCTATCTACGGACATGTTATGTCTCTCCATTTACTGAGATTTTCTTTGATTTGTTTCATCAACATTTTTTGTATACAAAGTTCTGTACATGTTTCCTTAAGTATTTCATTTATTCATTGCTAGCATATTAGAAATACTATTGATTTTTGTATGTTTATGTTATTCTTACAACCTTGACCAACTTATTTTAGTAGATCTTCTGCAGATTTCTTCAGATTTAACATGTATATAATTATCTTACCTGAAAATAAGGACTTTATTTTTTCTTTCTAATCTTTATGCACTTTGCTTTCTTTTCTTGCCTACATTCACTGGTTAGAACTTCTAGCACTATGTTGAATAATTAAAGTCATCTAAATCCAGAATTTTCTTTGTGGGAAGATATTTAGCTATATATCTGTATATATCTAACAGATGTCTACTCATGTTATATATTTCCTCTTGAGTGAGTTTTAGTAGTTAGCGTCTTTTAAGGAATTTGTACATTTCATCTATGCACTTAAATTTATTGAAAGTTGCAACATTATTCCATTACAATCCTTTTAATATCTTTAGGATTAGTAATTATGATCTTATTCATTTCTGATTTTAATTTGAAGCTTCTTTTTCCTTGATCATTCAGGCTTTAGGTTTAGTAATTTTAGTGTTGCTGATTTTTATTGCTGTTTCATTGATTTCTGCTTATTTATTTTCTTCTTCATGCTTTATGTTTTTTCCTATATTCGTGTAGAATTTTAAAGCATTCATTTGGGCCAGTTCTTCTTTTAATATAAGCATTGATAGCTATAGCTTCTAAGGATTATTTTAGCCACTTTGCTAAAGCTATGTCAGAAGCATTCTACAAATTTTGACAGGTTCTTAATTTATTTTCTTTTAATTTAATATATTTTCTAACTTGCCTTGTGATTTCTTTGAGATAGGATTAATTAGAAGTATGTTGCTCAGTCTGTTAAGCTTCTGCCTTTGGCTTAGGTCATGATCTTGGTGTCTTGGGATCAAGCCCCGCTTTGGGTTCTCTGGTCATCAGGGAGTTGTGCTCTCACTCTTGTTCTCTCTCAAATAAATAAATAAAATCTGAGAAAAAAATTTTTTCAAGATATTGAGGGATGTTTCAGATATATTTTTTATTGATTTCAAGTTTCATGGTTATCACAGAACATATTTTTAATATTTTAGTCTTTGTAAATCTGTTGAGATTAGTATGGTGCCCCAGAATATGGCATATCCAGGTGAATGGTCTATGTACACTTGAAAAAAAAAAAGTGGGTTCTTCTGCTATGGATGGAATGTTCTATAAATGTCAATTATGTCAAATTGGGTAATAATCTTTCCATATACTTGCTATGTTTTTGTCTATTTGTTCTATAAATTAATGAAAGAAGAGTATTGAAGTTTGAAACTAGAATTGTAGATTTGTCTCTCCTTTTAGCTGTATCAGTTTTACTTAATGTATTATGTATACTTAATATAGTCTGTTACTATATGCATACATATTAAGGTTGGATTTTTTTCTTCATTAAATAAACCCATGGCATTATGCAATGTCCCTCTTTATTCCTGATAATATTTCTTGTTCTAAATCTACTTCACCTAGCATTAATAAAACTAATGTCATTTTCTTTCAATTATTGTTTACATTGCATATCATCTTCTTGTGTTATTTTTAGTCCCTCTTTGTCCTTGTTTTAAGGTGGGTGTTTTATAGGTAGTATAGAACTGGGTTTTGCTTTTTTGGTCTGATATTGATATTCTCTGCCTTTTGATTGGGTGTTTAGAACATTTATATTTAATGAATTATTGATTTGTTTAAATGTAAATGCCATATGTTGTTTTCAACTTATCCCCACTCTTTGGGTCTTTTCTCTCTTTTCCTACCTTCTTTTGGAATAACTGCATATGTACTTCTTATGACTACATCTTATCTCCACTATTGACTTATTGGTTATATTTATTATTTTTAATTTTGAGGTTGCTCCTAGATATAATATGCACACACACGTACACACACCTCATCACAGTCTATCTTCCAGTAACATTATACCACTTCACATGTATCATAAGAACCTCATAATAACATGTTATTATATCCTCTACTCTGAGTCTCAAATCAAGATATCCATAATCTGTATTCTTATCTGGTGCTCAGGGATTTTTTTCCAAGCTCATGTAAATGTTGGACGAATTCGGTGATTTGTGTCCTTAAAACTAAGGTCTCCTAGTTCGTGCTGGTTCGTGCTAGTTAGGTGATGCCCTCCTAGAGGCCATTCTCATGTTCTTGCCACAGGGCCTCTTTCATCCTCAAAGCCACTAAGAGAGTTTTTTTCTCTTTAAATCTTTCTCATACTTACATCTCTGACTTCTGTGTCTGCTCTCTAGATCTAGATTTAAAGGACTCCTGTGATTAAATCAGGCTCAAATAGAATAAGCTCCTTTTTGCCATTTAAGGTGACATAATCACAGAAATGATATCCCACTGTACTCACAGATTCCATCCACATTCAGGGTGTGCGTCACTGGGAGTCATTAATTCTGCTTATCACACAAGGCAGGGAGAATCATATGAGTTAAAACATAATTCATAAAGAGAAAAATAAGAAATTTTCCATCTGTAACCTTTCCAGTTAACTAAACCTTACTGGACAGTAAAGTGTTTTTCATCTTACAGTGCCATGTCTACTACATGCCTGACATATAATGAGAACTCAGGAAATGTTTGTTGAATGGAACACCTGACTCTCTTTGTAAATAACAGAAGTTTAAAGTATACATTGATAAACATTGTTCTCCAGCACTCTCAATTGCCTTAATTGCTCAAGGTAATCAAATGTCCTAGATTCCACTTGCAGGGCCTCAATGGTTGAATACTCTAACAAAATCCCAAGTGAAAAAAGTTTCTCATAAAGAAGCACAACCCCATTGGCTATGTCCCGGCATTATGAGAACTCTAAATAAGAAAAATGCAAAAGGAAAAAATCAGTCATCACACATACATATGTAATGTAAATCATACATTGATAATAGTAATCAGGAAGTAGGATCTATGGAGCACTGGCTTGGAAACTGGCAGACAAAATCAGAGAGGTGGTGCTTCTAGATCAGTGATACATTGCAAACCATTTCTACTCTCTCTCCACTCATCTTTCTTTTCTTTTGAACACACTTTTAATACCCTTTCCCATTTCATCTTTGCCTAGTTACCTCTTTTCCCAGCTCCCTCTATTTCTTCTTTGCTCCTTCTTTCTGCCTCTTCATTTTCCTTTCTCTTTGTGTATCCTTCTCCCCTCTCACTTTTTCTTCTCTATCTCTCATTAGTTCCCTTGTTCTCCTCTCCACTGTATACTGGTTCACCTTCTTTCCCCAACTGGTATTGGCTCTTTTAAACAATTGTTGCTGATCCTGGAGTCGAAGGATGGAGTCCCATATCTGGCTCCCTGCTCAACAGGGAGTCTGCCCCTCCCACTGACCTCTCCCCTCTCTCATGCGTGCTCTCCCTCTCATTCTCTCTCTCTAATAAATAAATAAATAATCTTAAAAAATTTTAAATAATTGTTGCTTACCTTTATATAAATCAGCTTTTCATCTTTTGTTTCTGAATATTAAGTCCATAATAAGAACAATATGTTTTCTCTGTTATAAGTATATATATATATATATATATATATATATATATATATATATATAATATAGCCTATAAGGACAAAATGAAAGATTAAAGCTTTATCTTATATAATCTGAACCTGGTACATAGGAATGGAAATCACACATTGCCCCAGAATATCTCTGATCAGTTTCTATTTCTATATAAGTCCTATATAGAACGCTCTTACAAAGCTGAGCAATACTTAGATTGTCCACTAGATGGCAAATGATCACATAAGGAGAGGGACCATAGGAAAAAAGATTTTCTAGAATTTGAGATTTATGAAGAATTTGAGAGTTATGAAGAAAAGGCAGATTTTTTTTAAGATTTTATTTATTTATTTAGCAGACAAAGGTCACAAGTAGGCAGAGAGGCAGGCAGAGAGAGAGGGGGAAGCAGGCTCCCTGCCAAGCAGAGAGCCGGATGCGGGGCTCAATCTCAGGACCCTGAGATCATGACCTGAGCCAAAGGCAGAGGATTTAACCACTGAGCCACCCAGGTGCCCCAAAAGGCAGATTTTTTAAAACAAATAAAGTAATTACCAACTAAAATATCCTAAAAGCACCTTAAGTCTTTATCCAGGACAAAATCCTTCCAAACTCCTATTATCTTATAATTATTTATGAATCAGAAACAAAACAAAAATAAATAAATGGAAGAAAAGTCATAAAGAGGAAATGTTTCCTAGCTATAGGGACTAAATAAATGGTTCATAATTATTCATCATTGAAATATAAAGTGAAAGTGTACCATAAGCACCCCGTCAGTAAAAATGGTCTATAATTTAAAAACATAGTAATCACTTGTAAGTAGTAACTATGTCTAAAAGGGAAATATGAATGATCATATGAAGAAGACATATTTAAATAACATAATGGTTTAGTGAAAGATAAACATGATAATGGGGGTAGAGTTGATTACTACAAGGAATTACCAACTTAAAATCTATTGAACCAAATTAAAATCATTTCTACATACTGTCATATGCAATAAAAATGACAAGTAATACATCAACAGCCTTAATATTTCAGGTATTCATGCAAATCAATAAACAAGTAGGACTACATCAAACTAAAAAGCTTCTGCACAGCAAAAGAAACAATCAATAAAATGGAAAGACAGCCTATGGAAGGGGCTAACATATTTGCAAATCATATATCTGATAAGGTGTTAATATCCAAATATATGAAGAACTCATACAACTGAAGAGAACAAAGGCTAACAACCTGGTTTTAAAAAGTGGGCAGAGGAACTGAATAGTTTTCCAAAGAAGACACACAAATGGCCAACAGGTACATAGAAAGGTTATCAGCATACTACTTACTCATTAGGGAAATGTATATCAAAACTATAATGGTTTATCACCTCACACCTGTTACGGTGGTTATCATTAAAAAAGTGCCTATCCATAAGATATATACTATTACAAAAGGAAAAAAATATACGATTAGGGTAAAGGTCTTGAGATGGGTGATTATCTGGGATTTTCTGGGTAAAACCAATGCAAATAGTCTCCTTAATTGTGAAAAAGGGAGAAAGAAGAGTCAGAAAAAGAGAAGTGAGGATAGAAGCAGAGGTCAGAGTAATTCTATTTCTGGTATTCAAGAGACAAGGAATGTGGTCAGCATCTAGAAGCTAGAAAAGGCAAGGAAACAGATTCTCCCATAGAGTCTCCAGAAAGGAAAGCTGACATCTCAATTTTAGCCATGTGAGACCTGGACTTCTGACCTCCAGGACTATATGATTTAAAAAGTTTGTGTTGTTTTAAGCCATTGTGGTAAATTGTTATAGCTAGCAACAAGAGAAACTAATGCAACTCCTTAGCAAAGAAATATCAGCTGTTTCTTTTCAAGCAAGAAAGTGATTACCTAAACTTGAGTAAGACTCATTTAATATCTCAAAAAAGGCAACAGGATAAAAGCATCCATCTTATGTAACAGATAATGAAATATTATTCCCTGTAGCTGGTAAAATAATTGTGGAGAAAAGACTGATTTTTTTTTGAAGATTTTATTTATTTATTTGACAGAGATCACAAGCAGGCAGAGAGGTGGGCAGAGAGTGGGGGAAGCAGGCTCCCTGCTGAGCAGAGAGCCTGATGAGGGGGCTAGATCCCAGGACCGGAGATTTAACCCACTGAGCCACCCAGGTGCCCCAGGACTGATTTCTTGATAATGTACTTAAGTAAGCACATTTTTAAGAGATGCACACTCTGGAGCTGATAGGTTTCTTGCAAGTTTCACAAGCAGGAGAACAATTCTGCATAATAAAAGAGACTGATAATGGAGTGCAGGACTGAGCTGCTCTGGGACCAGTAAGGGAGAGAGGCACAATCCAGGAATAGGACAGAGTTATGTCCTGGGGACTGGATGAATGAAATGTCAGTAGCTACAGGACCCCCATTCCATTTCTATACTGATCAGCTTTTGCTAGGGTAATAAACAATCTCCTAGTCTCGTGGCTGAAGCAATAAATCAGATGTCTCACTCAGTAGTGTCGGTTGTGGCTCTGTTGGGCCCAGCTGGGTTCCTGGTGTCAACTAGGCTTGGGTTCAGAACTGCATTATGTGTGTCTCATGCTGGGACCCAGGCTGAAGAAGTGCTGTCTAAGCATGCTGTCCTCACAGACGATGGTAAAAGTGCGGAGGGGGAGGGGCTTCTCTGAGAAGAGGGCAACCTGTCACTTCAGGAAGAGGAGAGTGAACATGTGCTGAACGATATTCAGATCTACAATCATCCCGTAACACTTCAGGCCAACTGGGAAGCTAATGACAGACCTGATATCATTGGAAATTTGGTGAAAGCTAGAGTGTATGTTGAGGTTTGGATTGAAGTCTGCACGGGACTGAAACAGTAAGCTGGAGGGAATAAGGAAAATAGCAAAAGAAAAAATGGGGTTAGTTTTATTTATTTAACCCAAAGGAAAAGAAAAGCGAACCAACATTTTGGTAAGTAACATCTCTTTATCAGGCACCGTGCTCAATAATTTCATTCTCATTTATTTTCTCAGGTTTTTGAGGTGAGAAAACAAGCTCAGAAAGGTTAAGAATGTTGCCCAAGCTCCTGTAGTTTGTATTCCGTGATGGTAATTCAGGATTACGTCATTAAAGAGTCAAAGGACATAGGAAGTGATTCTAAAAATAGAAGGCCGGGGACGCCTGGGTGGCTCAGTTGGTTAAGCGGCTGCCTTTGGCTCAGGTCATGATCCCAGCATCCTGGGATTGAGTCCCACATCTGGGTCCTTGCTCCGTGGGGAGCCTGCTTCTCCCTCTGCCTCTGCCTGCCATTCTGCCTACCTGTACTCTCTCTGTTTCTCTGACAAATAAATGAATAAAATCTTTAAAATAAGTAAATTAAAAAACAAATAATAAATAAATAAATAAGTAAATAAAAATAGAAGGCTAGAAAAATATGAAAAGATGGCAACCTCCATCACAATTGGAAAGGACTTGTTTTGCATGGAAATGAGGTTAAAACAAGCTGGATCAGTAGACCAAGCAAAGTCATGGTCCATGGATTTCAGGAACACAGCGGTACAGCTCCAGCCTCCAGGAGACTGGCTGGTGCCAAAAGAAGCTACAGTTTTAGAGAGATAACCAAGGAAGTAAATTCAGAAGAATTTATATTGGAACTGAAACACGGGCACTACTGGCTCATTAAGAGTACCTTTGAAAGTCAGAAAAATGTGCCTTTTCTTCTTTTGTCATGGACCTGTGTCAAAGTATATGGTTTGGCCAATCCCACTTGCTCCCTCTAAGAGGACAGCCTAAATCTCCACACCTTATGCTGTCATCCTAGTTTGGTTGGGGGAAGAAGGGAGAGATGGAGGTTAAGGACTTCAGTCATAAAGAAGGGTATTCCTACAAGCTGTCCGCATGAGTGAGAAGAGTAGTTTATTTATAGGGCTATCTGGTGGAGGTTTAAATAGTCACCTAATGTTGGATATGTATTAGTTGGTTTTGTTGTTAACTTTTTTAAAGAAATATTTCATTCATTCATTCATTCATTCATTCATTCATTCATTTTTATTTGAGAGAGAGCAAGCAGGGGGAGGAGGGAGGGAGGAGAGAGAACCTTAAGCAGACTCCTTGCTGAGCTCAGAGCCCAGTGTGGGGCTCCATCTCATAACCCTGAGATCATGACCTGAGCTAAAACCAAGAGTTGGACACTTAACCTACTGTGCCACCCAGGCACCCTTTTTGCTAAACTTCTTAAAGAAAGAATAAATGTGCTCTATTTTAGATATTCCCCGGCACACTAAAAAGTAATTCACATTTGACAACATCCTAAGATTTTAGATACTGAGGAGGAGAATTGACAATGAGTCACAATTAGACTCAAATGTCATTGCACTATACCTACACTACAACATACTGTTTTAGAGTATGCATTTCCCTCAGATGGGTAATTAACACGAATTTAGTTACAAAGTATACAAAGTTCTTTCTCTATTCTATTTTTTTATTAGATATACCGTATCAAAATTCCACCTAACCTTCAGGGCCGGATTCAAATCCCAGACTAAACTTGGTCAAGTTTCCACAAACGACATTGGGTGATCCCCTAATTCTTGGTATTTTGCATATACTTCTATTATGAATAAATTTTTATGATAATGGGTAAATTTTTTTTGGAATGCTCAGGAAAACTCTACTTATCCTTCAAGCCCAGCCCAAAAGCTCTTTTTTATTTGAAATCACACTCCATAACCTAATCTAGGTAGTTTGATATTCCCTCTCTTTATGATAATATTAAAGGTAGAGTACACACAGTCTGACCCTCACTAACTTAAATAGTTGAGAAAGATTTGGGGGAGGTGCGGGGGGTGGAGGTTAACTAAACATTTTTTAGTTCATTGAAGGCAGAAGGCGTAAGATAACTTTTTCATCTTTGCAACCCTGAAATAATATAGAACTTAGATCAGAGTTTTTAAGCCTGGGAGCTATTGAAATTTGGGGGCAGGTAAGTACTTTTTCTAGAAGGTTGTCCTGTGCATTGTGGGATATTTAGCAGTATTCTCTTTTCAGGCTTAACAATCAAAAATCTCTCCAAATTAAGCCAAATATTCCCTGGGGGATAAGATTGCTTCTTGTTGAGAACCACTGATCTAAGTCATATTATGTGTGAACTTGATGTCAGGAATTGTCAAGTTTTTTCCTCCACCTTCCATCTTTCACACCATGTAGCTCTAGAAAGGAATTCAACAAATTTATTTGAGTAAGTGATTTAAATAAGTTGCAAATAATACTAAAATCTTTCCTCTGAGCCATTAAAAATAGGGTTTACAAGGATGATATCTATTCATGAGAGAGATGATGTGGTATATTGGCTAATGAGGCAAATTCTGGAGTCAGACTGGGTAGATTCAAATCTGTGGTACATGTGTTTATAGCCCAGCTTTCAGCTTCCTAGTTCAGTACCCTTGATCAAGTCATTAAACTTTGCTATACCTCACTATCTTCATTACAAAATGATGATACAAATAGTACTTATCTCAACAAGACTAAGTGAAGATTACATGATAAGCTATTTAAAACACCTGGAGCAATACATGACAAGTGTTGGTTATTATTACATATGTTTATGTGTGCATGTGTCAGTATACTAATATTTCATCTCTATTGTAGAACATGTGAACATATACAATCATTTTCAAGGCAACATAGGATTATAGGTATAAAGAGGTTCTGATATTTTCTTGCCCCACCCTGTGGATTATTTGGTTTGTATGCCTTGAGTGCTATGTTTTGCTCTTTGACAATTTCTGCTTTTAGAAGCATCCTGAGGATAGATTAGGGGTGGCATTCCTCATGGCCAGGAAGCTGCCTACTGAAGGCTCCTGTGGAGATGGACTAGGGTCTGTGATTTTAGCAAACCCAGTTAGATCTTTTGGGCCAGTTTCACATTAGGTTCTGTGTTCACACTCATCTGCCACCCTCAAGTTTCTGGTTAAACATTACATCCTGGTTTTTACCTCTGCTCCATGGAATTAAGGAAGAATTCTGCATCCAAAATTGCACTAATGAGTTGAAAACATAGATAGAAACAGAGGTTATTATTCAACTGTTTATCCATTCATTTGACAGACACTTAATGAGCACTTAATGTGCCAAACCTTGTTATGGAAGTTGAGAATTGGCCTGGAACAAAGCATAAAAAAATAACTGCCTTCTCACAACTTACATTATGGTGGCTGGAAGAGCACTTTAGGAGAGGAGAGCAACAAGGTTAGAGGCCATTAGACAGGAACACGCTTAGTGTGTTGGTGAATGACCAAGAAACCACAGTAGTTGGAGCAATGCGAGCTTGAGCAAGAGGAAGTACTTGAGGCCAGAGAATTAAAGGGTGGGATGTGGAGGTGTAGGGTCCCAGACTGTACAGGGTCATCGGTCATTTTAAGAAATTTAGCTTTTATTACAAGAGATTTAGGAAATAATTGAAGTATTTTTACCAGAGAATTGATATCATCTGAAGTCACTTTAACTGAATCATTCAGGCTGCTGCATTTCAGATAAACTGGGACAAAGATGCTGTGCAAGGGCAGAAGCATGAAGACCAGTCAGGATTCTCCTATAAGATATTAAAGGAAAATATTGCAATGAGAAAAATTATGTTGGCCTATGCTACATGGATAACAGTGGTCAAATTCTGTATATATTGAAAGTAATGCATTTCAGTTTTGCTAACTAATTAGCTAACTGATACGGCCATTGAGAAAGGGGGAAGTCAGGGATGACATCAAGAGTTTTGAACTGAGCAACTTTCGACCTGACTTTTGAAGAATGGAGTTACCTGTTCTTAAGTAAGAAAGACAGGGACAGAGTGGAATGTGAGGAGGTCAATTTAGACTTGTTAAGTGTGAAATGCCACTAGAATCTGTGGGCAACTGGATATAGTAATTTGGAATTCCGGAGAGAGGACCAGATTAGAACTCTCAACTTTGGAGTTTTGAGAGCATATAGATGGCTTAAAGCCATGGACTAAATGATATCACTCAGAGGGGAATATAGATATAGGAATAAATCAAATGAATTCTGGATATATTTTGTAGTTAGAGTTAACAGGATTTGCTGACAATTTAAATGTAGATGTAAAAGATAAGATTCAAGGGTGACTGCAAAGGTTTTGGAGAAAAACAATGAAGCTATTGATGGACTGATCCTGGGGCTCTCCAATATTGGAGATAAAGAGGAATCAGCAAACCCAGAAGGAATGGTTAGAAAGGAAATAATCAAACCAAGGAAGTGTGATATCTTAGAAGCCAAGTGTAGACAGTGTTTCAAGGAGCAAGCAATGGTCCTTGAAACCTGTGTCAGATGCTACTGGATTAATATGTATGAAAACTGAGAAATGACAATGGGGTTTCACATGATAGAAATCATGGGCAATCATACTGAGAGCAGTGTCAATTGAGAGAGATGGAACAAAAGAATGGTTGCTAAGACAGTATATCTTAAAAGTTCTTATCACAAGAAAAAAAATTTTGTAACTTTTGTAACAGATGGTAAGTAGACTTAGTGTGGTGATCATTTTGCTGTATATTCAATTATCAAATCGCATGTTGTATTCCTGACATTGATATCATGTTATATGTCAATTATACCTCAATAAAAAATGTAATGATAGGAATTGCTGTGAGAACAGAGGAAGAAAAATGATAGAGAGGAGAGAAATGAGACAATGGATGGTTACAGAGAGAGATGTGATCAGTTTGTTGGTTTGTAGGTTGGACAAATAATAGTGTGTGTTTATGTTAATAAGAATTAGTTAACAGAGAGACAAACTTTATAGACACATGAGAAATCAAGAGATTGCTGAAACAATGTTCATGGATAGGCTACAGCAGATGGGGTCTAGTCCACAAGAGAAGCATTGGCCTTTGCTAAAAACATGGATATATCAATATATATTGATATGTCAATAGGAACAGAAAAGAACGTAAAATATTTTTTGGAAAGGATAGGCTGGTGGATAGATGTCCTGGGAGCCCACATAATTTCTTTTCCAACTAATTCTCTTTTTTCAATGGATCAAGAAACCAAGTCATTAGCCAAGAATGTGTTTGGAGAGAAGATATGAAATGGTCAAGGAAAGTGTGAATGTGAGTGGATCAGAGAACTATCTGAGGATTGCTGGAAAGCATACCAATCTACTTAAGGTGAATTTTCATGAATTAAAAATGAAGACAGCATGGCTTTGTTTTTTCCTTTAGTCACAGTGGCCCAGGACAGACCATTTTAGATGGGAGTTTTAAATTTAACTAGGACTGAGGTTTAGGCAGAAAGTAAGAAAAAGATTGAGCGCAAACATTGAAGGTATATGCAGGGGACTGATGATGATGATGAACCATGGAATTTAGTCTAGTTAAGCAGAGAAATTCGGACACAGAGCAGGGTGGTCAAGGCCAATGAAAGCTGGTAGAATTAATGGACTGTAGGTGCAATGAATTGGAAGGCTTTTTGCAATTTTCTGACATGAGAAAGCAAGCTGGAATGTGAAGTAGCATTCAAAAATAAATTTGAAATTGAGATTATAGAGGGACCTCAGTTATTGTTAAAGATGTGTTAGATCATGTGAACCATGTTGGGGGGTGGGTGATTACCTATACTGGAGGGCATGATCCCTGGAGAAGATCCATCCCCACCACAAGGAAGGTAATCTTGTTTTCAAGAGTTCAAATCATTAGGTCTATCCTTGAAGGAGAAGGGGTTATTTATAAGAAAGTAGGTAGGTTTCCACCAAAAGGCTCTTGATCTACTAGTAAGATTGTGTGGCAGTCAGTCAAAGATCTTAACTGAGAATCTGGGTCTGTACGCTTCAGTACTGAGTTTCTCCCCGTTGGGGGGGCGGGGGTGTTGCTGCGCCAGGCCCTGGGTGTTGCCAGGCAACTGAGGTGGTGTGTTGCCCCAGGCAAGTGGTTCAACCACTTGCTTGTTCAAACCAAAGACTCTTGTCTTTGATCACTTCCTGTCACTGACTCACTTCCGGTCTCTGGCTAGCTTGGAATCTGGGGTGAAAAACTGCCCAGACACACCCTCGAGCCTGGTTGGGGGTTGGGTGGGGAAGTGAGAGGGTGAGGGGGTGGGGAGGTAGGGAAGGGCCAGGGCCAAGGGCAGGTGGGGCCTTTGGGAGCTGCAGGGACACCCTGATCCAACGGAAGAATTTGTCTCCTGTGCCGCCATGAAGAAGTTTTTCACTTTCTGGAGAAGGAAGGATGAGCCGGTGAAGTGTTCAGACCTGCCGGTAGGCCGGGCCAAGACCAGTACTCGTCACCTCACCCAGCCAGGCTACAACCTTCGAGATAAGGACTTAAAGAAACTTCACAAAGCTGCCTCAGTCGGGGATTTGGAGAAGGTGAAGAAGTACCTTCAGCTCAAGAAACATGATGTGAATATACGGGACAGAGAATACAGGTGACCAGACTGATGAAGGGCAGTGTGGAGAGGAAGCCGGCTCCCCTGGGTCCTGGAATCAGGAGCAGGACTTGTCTGGCCTACTTCATTGGTTGTCACTCTGGGTTTCCCATAGTGGAGAGGTCTGATAACCATTGCCAGAGGGTCGCACTCCCAAATTCCAGCTTGTTATTTCTTTTTTTTTTACCCAAACCCCCTCCAGCTTGTTATTTCTTAAAGTGCTTACCTGGATATTTGAGGTTATTTTTGTCCTCCTTGATTGCCTCCACTCCTCCCATTGCATTAATCTCCCTTCACCCTTTACCCAAACTGCTGTTTTTTAATTTGATGTATGTACGGTTGTAAGATTTTGAGACACGGAGACAACAAAACAATGACTTTTTAAATGTGGTTCTCCCATGGTTTATTTATTTATTTTTTCCAATTGCAGAGTATCTTCAAAAAGCCCATCACAACCACTTACTGCAAAAATAAAATTAATCTTATATATTAAAAAAAGAAGTTACATGTTTGGCATTATTAACAGAAAATATGTACTGACTATGCCTATCTTAAAATTTGGGGGGGCAGTTTTCAAGTCATAGGGTATGGAAAACATCATTTTTCCTCATAATTGGATAACTGGAAGCTGTCATTATAAAGGTTTATGTCAGTTTGCCAATAGTTTTATGACCTTCCCTCTGGCAAAAACAGAGTTATCTAAATTTATCCAATTTTTATCCTACACCACTCCATTGAATTACATCACAGGGTTATGGGTAACCTTGACATGACTTCATTTAGTGGTTAATTCCGTCTTACCTGGCTGGCATCTCAGCGAAATATCTTACTTGTCCTGTCAGTAGTATTTGAAATAATGTCTTGTCTTTCAGGACACTTGGTTTACCTGGCACTTCTCCTACTTCTGGGGCCACTTCTTTCCAGATTCCTTTGCTGATTTCTTTTCTTCTTCCTGTCTGATAAATATTTGAGGGCTCAGAACTTGAAATGATTCTGTATCTTAACCTTCACTTGCCTGGTGAAGAGAGATTATCTTTTAAATGTTTATATTCCAGTGCCTTCCAATATTTTATCTATGGCCAGACCTCTCCCCTAAACTCTAGACTCATTATATAAATACCTACACTTCAACGTGAGTATCTGATAGACTGTGGTCTGCTGGTATTGTTTAATAGCAGGCTCTTAGTTGAGAGTGGGGGCAAACCAAAGGGAGGAGAAGCCCCGATTTCAAGCTACCAATGTGATGTCATTTGGCTTGAATAGTTTCTGAAAATTTAACAATTGGCTCTTGAGAGCCACTTGCTTTATCACATCCCTCTGTAGACATCTCAAACATCCCCAAACTCTGCTCCCATTTTTCCTCCTCAGACCTGCAGCTCTCTTTCTAGAAATACCAAATTCTTTCAGTTCTTAGAAACCCTAGCGCCATTCTGGACTCCTCTCTCTCTTTCATATTACCCGTCTGACCTTGTTGGCTCCACCTTCAGAATATAGCTAATATCCAACTATTTCTTGCCACCTTCACAGTTATCGTTCTAGTCAAAATTGCTATCATATCTTAACCAAAATTACTGCAGTGGCCTCCTAACTAGTTTTCTGTCTTTAAACCTTTTCAGTTTATTCTCAAGACAGTAGTCAGAAAGATCCTGTAAAATGTATGTGAAAATAGTCATTCCTTGCCTTAACAACTTCCACTGGCTTTCCATTGCTTTAAGGGTAAAGGACAAGGTCCTTCCAAGGGCTCATTCAGACTTACATGACATGTACCCCCACTCTGTTATCTTGCTGATCTTCTGTTCTACAACTTTCCCTTTCATTCATCTCCAGCTTCCCTAGCCTCCTTAGTGTTCCACAGAAATGCCAGAAATGTACTTAGGGCCCTTGGACTTGCTGTTTCCTTTGCCTGAAGTGCTTTTCCCCCAAATATCCACCTGGCTTCCTCTCTCATTCCCTTCCAGGGTTTATTTAATTATCCCCTTAGCGAGAGCTTTCTTATCTCCTCTTTGTACAACAGCAAGTTCTTTGTCTGCTGACATTTCCTATCTTCCCTGCCTAACTTTCCACTTAGCACTTAATACTGTCTGGCATGCTTTCTATTTTAAGTTTTTTGTTTACTTCTTGCACTAGCGTGTGTGATCCATAAAAGCAGGTATTTTTGTCCATTTTGTTTGCGGCTCTATCCCCATCACCTAGAACCCTGCCTGGTCATAGTAAATGCTTCCTAGGTATTTGTTGATGACTACAATGCATACGTACATATATATATATTTTTAACTCATTATAAACTGTCCTTAAAGTGAAACCAATTAAATATTTGATCTTAAAGGCATTTGCATGGCCTTTTAAGTTCAGTAGAAAGCAATTATAATTAATGTAACTTGTATATAAATATCAATAAGTACATGAAGGAAGTATCTTAACAGTATATGATCTGACAAGTTCTTGAGTATCATAACTTCTCAAATTAAGACTTACCTCTAGGGATGCCTGGGTGGCTCAGTTGGTTAAGCGGCTGCCTTCGGCTCAGGTCAAGATCCCAGCGTCCTGGGATCGAGTCCCACATCGGGCTCCTTGCTCGGCAGGGAGCCTGCTTCTCCCTCTGCCTCTGCCTGCCACTCTGTCTGCCTGTGCTCCCTCTCTCTCTGACAAATAAAAAAAATTTTTAAAATAAAGATAAAAAAAAAGATTAAAAAAAAAAAGACTTACCTCTAACTCTGTGTTTTGTTATATTGATATAGAACACCTTTGCACCTGGCCTGTGCTAATGGATATTCAAATATTGTATCTCTCTTAATTGAGAAACAGTGCAAGATAAATGTCTGCGATAGGGAAAACCGGTCTCCATTGACTAAGGTGTGTTCATTTTTCCTTTTCAATTGGAATGCATTTGAGTTCTTCTAGTTCACTTCTGTTGGATTTCATAGTTTAAATCATAGTAGTAAATGTTAATTTAATGTATCACATCCTGAGTAGTAAGTTGGTTACTCGTCTGTTCTTGTTGTATTGACAGGCAGTACAGTGTGCTAAGGAGGATTGTGCTACTATTCTTCTAGGCCATGGGGCAGACCCAAATCTGGTGGATTTAGATGGCAATACTGCTCTCCATTATGCTGTCTGTGGCCAAAGTATCTCATTAGTTGAAAAATTGCTTGAATACAAAGCTAATCTTGAAGATCAAAATAAGGTAATCTATCAAAAATTACATTATGTTATAGAAAGCAATGGAAGAAGGTATGTATTACAGATCATTCATATGTTGAAACACATGTTATATGAAGCATGAATTTTCCAAAATGAACCTGGGAAAAGGAGAAGAAAATTGAGATTATCAAGCACTGATAAGGTTTTCCTTTTTAAAAAATCTTGGTCCATTTTGTTTCAAACTATAACACTGACCTCTAAAACAATACCAAATTTAACAATGATAACTCTTCAGAGGCATATATCCAATGGGAAATATCTGATTTCCCTATAAGTTTATATTGGTTAAAAAATCATAAGCCTATTTTTGCCTGTCTTATTTATATACTCATGGGTAATGATAATAGAGTTAAATTAGAAAAATCACTTACTGTACTAAAAGTAATCCATGTCTCCTATTGAGATGAGGAGTTTTTTGGGTTTTGTTTTTGTTTTATTTAAGCTTCTTAACACTCAAGTTCACTGATTTTGTCTCTATGACAGCCCAAAAAAAGTGTCAGCCTTGGAGGCCTCCAGAATCTCAATAATAACAACATTATGAAATGTGAATTGACAGTTTGTGATACTTATATTAATGCTGGATGCTCTTCACTTAAATCCCCCAGGCTGCTCTTCCCCACAATTTGGATTAGGCCTAAAGTAAAAACTTGAATTTTATATTTGAATGACCGATTTCCAGTTTATTTTCTTAGTCTCTGAAATCATATTTTCTATACATCAAAACCTTTTTGAAATCGAAGTGTATATTCAGAGGTTTCTTATTAACACATTTTCTCTTAAACTGAACTTAAATCGAAAAGGCATATAATGTTTGTGTATTTTAAATAATCATTTTGAAATCATTTTTTCAGGATGGGTATACTCCACTGTTACTTGCCATTACTGAAAACAATGCAAAAATGGTAGAATATCTTCTGAAGAGAGGGGCAGATGTGAATGCTTCAGATAAGAATCAAAGGTATAATGAATACTAAATAAGACCATACAACTATAGCTACCTAACAAGACAATATATATGTATGTATGTGTTTGTGTGTGTGTGTGTGTGTGTGTGTGTGTGTGTGTGTGTACATTTTATGATACCGATAAAAGATCTGGTCATATAATTTGGACAAATTACCTAGAGTCCCAGGGTCTGTTTTTCTGTGAAATCAGACTATTGGGCCAGATCGATAGGTTGTCATTATTATTATTATTATTATCATTTGTAACTTAGAATCTTACATAGAAACTCAGTCTCTAAATCCTAGATGCTGTAGTTAATTGGGGGTAGATACCCAGAGCTCCAGACATGCCTCTCCCTAGTATTTTGAGACATCTCGAAAACACTAGGGTTCCAGGGAGTAGGGATTAAAAACCATTGAGCCAGAGCACCTGGGTGGCTCAGTTGATTAAGCATCTGCCTTCAGCTCAGGTCATGATCCCAGGGTCCTGGAATTCAGCCCCACATCAGGCTCCCTGCTCTCCCAGGAGACGGCTCTCTTTCTCCCTCTGCTTGCCACTCCCCCTGCTTGTGCTTTCTCTCTCTATTTCTCTCTATCAAATGAATACATAAAATCTTAAAAACAACAACAACAAAAACCTTTGAGCTAGTTGCTTCCTAGAGACTCTTATTTTTCGACTCTCATATGTGATTGGTATCCCTTTTTGAGCAGATCTACCCCCTTTTTGCATTCTTGCCCTCTTTCCCTGATAGTCTACTTTTGAACAGTAAATTTGGAAGACTAACTTTTCAAAAAAAGCACAAGACATGTCTAAGATCCATAAATACACGTTTATGTATCTCTTTTCTCCAGAACAGCCCTTATGATTGCTCTAAGTGATGAACCAACAAATTTAGTCAGTCTTCTTCTTCAGCAAGAAGTGGACCTGTCTTGCCAAGATATTTATGGATTCACAGCTGAGGAGTATGCTTCTTTTAATGGTTTTACTGTGTAAGTGATGCTGTATATCTTTTAACAATTGTATGGGATTTGATCATAAGGAAAGAACCATGAGCCCCCAGAGTGAAAAGATGACAAGGTACAAAGAGCTGCATAGGGGTAACCATATTATGAATTCTGGCCACATGGATCCAGCGATCCTTGATTTCATCTGTTTATAGGGTCCAGTCAGTCTAGGAACTGCAGGCAGCCTGAGTCTGTGAATTAACTCCCAGTGGCATGGAAATTTGAAGTATGTCAGCACAGTGATTTCAGCAAATAGTGGCATAGCCAATAATAAAACCTCTGGGTAGTAACGTAGGGCAAAAGATGATTCAACTATGAAAGCCTTTTTGATTGCTTTTATACATGAGTAACATAAAAATTCAACTTTTGAATATTATTATTCAAAATAATATTTTTTTGTTAGCTAACTTTAGTTTGATAAGTTTTCAGAATTCTTAAGTATATTCTCATTAACCCAAAAGTCAAAACATGTATAAATATGCATTCCTAACTTTAATAGTCAATGAGAAAGATGAAATGAACAGAAATTTGTATATATCTAATGAAGTTAAAGGTATTTTCCTTATAAGTTCATTTTGGGGTAAAATTTTAAGTATACATAGGTATTTTTCCTAGTTTATTGTTTTCTTGTTCTTCCATCTACTTTATTTACATTTTAGTAATATCTTTTAATCATTAAGTCCATATGAACATCACAGGGGTGGGAGGAGAGAAAAAAAAAGAGCAAAAGGAGAGAAGTAATTTCATTCAGATGTTTATTTTTGAAATCTAAATTGAACTTTATAAACTCAGAGATTTATAACCCACAAATATATAAACCATAACAGAATATAGTTTTTTCTTTGCAATACTGGACATATGTACCTTTATTTACCTTAGTTTAAGCAAACCATGTTATAAAAATTTAAAGAGATAAATTACTGATACTATCTATGTTATGAAGGGATTCTTCATTTTATAAAAAGAATCTGTTTCTTTTAATTAGGGAATTTTCCTTATCATTTAAAAAGTTTGGATTTGGGGAACCTGGGTGGTTCAGTTGGTTAACCAGCTGACTCTTGATTTCAGCTCAGGTCATGATCCTCAGGGTCCTGGGATCAAGTCCCTGTCAGGCTCCACACTCAGATGAGAGTCTGCTTGAGATTCTCTCACTCTCCTTCTGCCCTTCCCCTTGCACATTAAGCCCAAGTGTTACGAATTGTGTCCTGTTCTTCCCTCTTCATAATCACATGTTAACTCCCCAGCACCTCAGAATTTGGATGATGGTATTTGGAGAGAGGGCTTTGACAGTGGTGTTAAGTTAAAATGACTGTGCAGTAGAGTGGGTCCTAATCCAGTTTGACTGGTATTCTTGTAAGAAAAGGAGATTAGGACATAGAGACACCAACAGTGCTTGTTGCCAGAAGGGCAACTTTAAGGTGAAAAGTCAGCAAAGCACAGTCATCTGCTAGCCAAGGAGAGAGGCCGGGAACAGATCCTCCCTTTACAGCCCTCAGAGGAAACCAGCCCTTCTGGCACCTTGATCTTGGATTTCCAGCTTCCAGAACTGTGAGAAAATAAATGTCTGTTGTTTGAGCCCCCCAGTCTGTGGTATTTTATGATGGCAACCCTAGCAACCTAATATACCAACAATAACCTAATGCTATTTTTTCTACCTTGCTAGTAGTTTATTTGTGATAGCAGGAGAAAAGTACCAGAGAATGGGAGAATGTGAAGTAAATATGGTATCTGTTAATGGAATTGGCTTGAAAGGAGGCTTGAGGTCAACAGCAGGTGTATGACATACTTAGCAAAGGCTTTAGTTAACATCTAAGGTTTTGAGCTAATGATTATTATGAATTGATTATTTACAAATCCTGAATTTGTGGATAGATTTCATCAATTAATTGCCAATTATGGAAGGGAGAAGAAAGTTGAACAGATGTCTAATTCTGAAGATACAGCCTTGGGCACTACATCTGATACAGAAGAACTGAAGGAAGGTAAGAAATTACAAACCAAACAAATAGTTTTAATGTTTGCTTTTAGGAAGAGACTCAGTTTTCTCAAATAGTATTTAAAATTGAAATAGAAATTTTCTCTAATTTTGAAATGCTAAATATTTTTAAGAACTGTCCTTTGTAATTAAAACATTTTGACACTGTGTTGACTGAAAATGTAAATAGATACTGAATGATTAAGATAATTTTTATCCATAGTCTATTTATAAAAAACAAAATATGACTAGTCATAATAATTACTAGTTATAAAAAACAAAATTTTTAATAAATATAAAGCTATTAGTAAATTTTTAATTTTATTCTAAAACTATTTCAGATAAGTACATTTGATAATTATTAATATAACATACTTAATCATTACATAAAACTTAAAATTAGGTAGTAATATCTGTGAATTAAAAATGCTGTGCATCTATTGTAATAAATTTTGGTGCTTATTTTCAAAAAAACCAAACAGTTATTTAGGTCTGTAAAACAGCATTTTGTTTATTTGTTTTTTGGTGTGTATATGTTACATTGACTTTTTTTAGTTGGATGACACAAAAATTTTTACAGTTATACTCTGTGAATACACCAGCAAACACACTCTTCCACTACCCTCCAACCATAGTGAAAAAAGAAAAAATAAATAAGACAGGGAACCTGATGGCAATAGGAGATCATATGACTGTCACAACTATTCACTCTTCCTTCATCCCCTCAAATCTATCATTATCATACTTAGAATAGTGCTTGGTCCTATTGCTTCAAGGTGAGTGAATTTAAGAGAGAATTTACCTGAATTTTCCTTTGTAACTTAATCTTACACACTCAAGAAATTTTGTTGTTTGGACTCTTGTTCTTCATCCTTATATGCTCCTCTCCTACCATCTCTCTCTCCATCTCTCTCTCTACTAATGTTCATGCAACTATAAAAAGTAAAGAACTTCTGTGATTTATACTTCAGTTCTTTAGGGAAATAAAGCAGTGGAAAGTTAAAAATACCACTCATATATTTTGCGTATCTCCTGAGGTTAAACAATTAAAATACCTCCATTCCTTTTACCCACGGCAATATATGTTGCTGTTTTTAATGAAATGTTAATCTTTGTATGTTTTGAAGCATACTAGAAATATCAGGTCAAGAAAATTGTCCAAACACATTGCAAAAGATGGTGAACATCAAAGGTTGTGTTTCTGTCAGATTCCAAGGGGACAAATTAATTATTCATTTTTTTAAATGACCATTAAGATACAGATATATTGATGCTAAATTATAATTGTTTTGTAGCTCAGGTATAGGATTTAAGAAATAGACTTAGGAGTGAAAATATTTGAACACAAATGAAGACATTACAAATATTACTTGTTTTCTAGACATATAACCTCATTTCTACAAGTCCTTTGCTGCTGCCTTGAATTAGAAAAGTCTGTTTTGAAAGAGCAATTAAATGAAATGTCACAGCATTTCACTGACTACTCATTTGAAGAAAAGTTTGTTAATGGAGAACAATTTTCACCTTAGAAGATGTGAAGAGATTTCAAAAGACAAACATCTATATCATGAGCTATCAGTTGGAAGGATACAATTTGGGTTCAGCTTATAGTCAGCAAAAGTCTTTTTAGTCAGAATTTTGAATGGAGTATTCGTAAGTGTAAACTTTGAAACATAGTGTGCTAGGCATACATTGGAGCATTTAAATAAAGTAAAAATATTAACATGTCAGCTATAAAATAGAGAAAAACATTATAAGTAACGCTGTATAAATGGAAATTCTCTTTTATTTACAAGCACTTTTATTGACAAAACCCTTTTTCTTTTGGAGAAGTACTATAGTAATACAGTTTAAGAAAATTTGGGTATTACAGAAAAGGAAATAAGAGAAGGTATCACTCATAGTCTCATAACCCAAACAAAACATCTGTTAAATTTCTGACCTGTTTTTGTAACCCTTTAAAATCTGCTTAACTTTTTTTTTCCTCAAAGGGAATTTGCAATTTTGCATTTAAAAACAAAATACAGAGCACATAGCTTTCACTATGCTCTTTGCTATACCTTGAACACATCCAGGACGATCTAACTTCAGGATTCCCTGGAAGACTCTTCCTTTCACTGTATCCTGGGACACTTCCTTCCCTCATAAGGGACATCAGTGAAGACTTGTCTGGCTGCCCTTCCATTCTGTTGCTTACAATGCTTTGTTATCTACTCCTTTCCCCCTTGCCTTTTGAATTGCAAAATGCATAAGGGCTTGAGCTTTTGTTCGTAGTTAAATCCTCATCACTTGCAAAATATCTGGTGATAGTAAATATTCAGTTGCCAAATACAGTCATACCTCATTTCATTGCACTTTGGAGATTTCCTTTTTTTTTTTTTTTTTCACAAGTCAAAGGTTTGCGGTAACTCTGCTTCAGGCAAGTCTATTAGCACCATTTTTCCCACTGCATTTGCTGACTTCATGTCTCTATGTCACGTTTTGATAATTCTCACAATATTTTAAACTTTTTCATTATTATTACATGTTATGGTGATGTGATCAGTGATCTTTGATGTTACTATTATAATTGGCTTTTGATGCCATGAACCACACCCATATCAGACAGCAAACTTGATCGATCAATGTGTGTTTCTGACTACTTCCAACTTGCTGTTCCTTCTCTCTCCCCCTCTCCGCGGGCCTCCTTATTCTCCAAGACCAAAAGTATTGACGTTAAGACAATTAATAACTGTATAACAGACTCCGAAGTATTCAAGTGAAAGGAAGAGTCTCAAGTCTTTCACTTTAAATCAAAAGCTAGAAATAATTATGCTTTGTGAGGAAGGCATGTTAGAAGCTGAGGTAGGCTGCAAGTTAGGCCTCTTGTGCCAAATAGTTAGCCAAGTAGTGAATGCAAAGACAAGTTCTTGAAGAAAATTAGAAGTGCTTTTCCAGTGAACATATGAATGATAAGAAGCAAAACAACCTTATTGCTGATATGGAGACAGTTTTGGTAGTCTGGATAGAAGATCACCAGGTACAGCATTCCTTTAAGTCAAAGCCTAATCCAGAGCAAGGCCTTAACTCTCAGATCTAGCTAAAGATAATTAATAATAATTAAGATAATTAATGAAGTGGCTACACTAAACAACAGATTTTCAATGTAGCCAGAATAGCTTTATATTGGAAGAAGATGCCACCTAGTATTTTCATAGCTAAAGAGAAGAAATCAATGCCTGGCTTCAAAACTTCAAAAGATAGGCTGACTCTCTTGTTAGGGGCTAATGCTGGTGAATTAAAAAGAAACCATTGCTCATTTACCATTCCAAATATTGTAGGGTCTCTAAGAATAATGCAATATCTACTCTGGCTGTGCATTATTCATGGGACAAAAAAGACTAAATGACAGCACATCTTTTTACAACATGGTTTACTGAAAATTTTTAAGCCCACTACAGACAAAAAGATTCCTTTCAAGATGTGACTGCTCATTGACAATGCACCTGGTTACCCAAGAGCTCTGATGGAAATGTGCAAGGAGATCAATGCCTATTTTCATGCTTATACAACATCCATTCTGCAGGTCATGGCTCAAGGAGTAACTTTGACTTTCAAGTCTTATTATTTAAGAAATATATTTTTGTACCATTTTGAAGGCCAGAGCTGTCATAGATAGTGATTTGTCTAATGGATCTGAGCAAAGCAAATCGAAAACCTTCTGGAAAAGAGTCACCATTTTAGATGCCATTAAGAACATCTGTGATTCATGGGAAGAGGTCAAAATATCAACATTAACAGAAATTTGGAAGAGTTGATTCCAGTTCTCATGGATAACTTGGAGGAGAAGGGTTAAAGACTTCAGTGAAGGAAGTAACTGCAGATGTGGTAGAAATAGAAAGAACTCGAATAAGAAGTGGGGGCTGAAGATATAACTGAACTGCTACATTCGCATGAAGTACTTTAATGGATGAGTAGTTGCTTCTTATGGTTGAGTAAAGAAAATGGATCTTTGAAATGAAATTTACTCCTGGTGAAGATGTTATGAAGATTATTGAGATGATGACAAAGGATTTAGATTATGATGTAAACTTAGTTGATAAAGCAACAGCAGGTTTTGAGAGGGCTGATTCCAATTTTGAAAGAAGTTCTACTGTGGGTAAAGTGCTATGAAACAGCATTATGTGCTACAGAGAAATCATTTGCAAAGGGGTCCACTGATGTGGCAAACTTCATTGTTGTCTTCTTTTAAGAAATTGCCATAGCCGCCCCGCCCGTCAGCAACCACCACCCTAGTCAGTCAGAAGCCATCAACATTGAGGCAAGACCCTCTACTACCAAAAATATTATGACTCAATGAAAGCCCAGATGATGGTTAGCATTTTTAGCAAGAAGTATTTAGTATATTTTCTTTATATTACAGTGAAGGAACTGAGGTTATATAGTTAAGAAGCTTAAACATTCTTCCACTTTTGAGTAGCTAGGTAAGACTTTGAGTCTACTATATCTTTTCCACTCTGTTCCCTTTAACTAAGGTATGTACATTATATTTTTAAAGATTTTATTTATTTATTTTGACAGAGATCACAAGTAGGCAGAGAGGCAGGCAGAGAGAGAGGAGCGGGGAAGCAGGCTCCCCGCTGAGCAGAGACCCCGATGCAGGGCTCGATCCCAGGACCCCAGGATCATGACCCGAGCCAAAGGCAGAGGCCTTAACCCACTGAGCTACCCAGGCGCCCCTGTACATTATATTTTTAGACACAATGCTATTGCACACTTAATAGACTACAGTGCAAACATAACTTTTATATACACTGGGAAACCAAAAAGTTTATCTTATTTTATTACCAAGATGAGAATAAATAGCCCAGGAACTCAACAGGCAGAAAGCAGAGTTCAGACCATGAGGACTTTCTGTGTTAACAAGGACTCAATAAGCCACTAAAAGCAAGGCAGAAGAAGTCTCCACGGGACCTGTGCCTAGTTAAAGTTGGGATCTGCAGTGATAGGTGATGTAAATCAGATGCTGGCGATGTAAATCTTGCTGGATGGTCTGAGAAAACTGTGAAAATAAAGATAACCCAGATGAGAATAAATAGAAGCTATTCAGAGTTTGCAGCAAGGGAGTCAGCCATCATCACTTATATTTGACGGAGACTCAAAGGAAAGCAGGAAAGTGGGAAACCTCTATTATTGAAAAAAATGGAAGACTTCATACTTGAAGTCTGATTGGGGTTGGTTGGCATGAAGAAGCTAGAGATTGATTAATCAGAAGTGTTGCATCTTATGTGATTGATGTAAAGAGCATATTTGGCTTTCTCTGGTTGGTGTTGAATTGGAAGCGAAACGAGGGAAGAGTGAAATACTGGGAAATTGGCAGTGTTCTGAGTTTTAAGCCTTGACAAAATGTAAGTACTTAATCAACAAGAGTTTTTATTACAATTGTAAGAGAGACATTTGCCAACTTCTGTATTTCCTGCATTTATTTAATATTTCCATTGATGCTTTAGTAACAGAGTGGGGAAGATAGAGTAGACTCAAAGTCCTACCTTGCCACTTATAAGTGGAAGAATGTTCAAACTTCTTAACTATAACCTCAGTTCCTTCACTGTAATATAAAGAAGACATACTAATCACTTCCCAAGATTGTTCTCATGAGGCAGATCTTTTCTCCTTTATACTACATTTATGCTACTTCAGCATCCTTGGACTCATGTATCTTTGATATAAATTGTATTGATTGGCTACATGATACTCTAATTCACTGTGTGTCACTCACACATTCCCTTACTGTGAGGTTTTACATTTTCCCCCACCATTAAGGACTGAAAATATTACCTTGCTATCAATCTTTTCTTCTTTGGAATTATGTCCATTGGAGATAGTTCTACAACTGAGATTACTAGTTTAAGTAACTAGTATTTAACTAGTATTACTAGTTAAAGTATGAAAGTATTTATGTTTCATAAAATACACTACCAATATTTTTCCAAAGTCTTTCAGTATTTTAAGATCCATTTGAATCAAAAGTTGACTGAAGAAAAGATTTGACTATTGAAAAAAGTGGAAGACCAGAAACCATAAGTGACCAAATCCTCCTTCTTGTTTGACCATCTCGTTACATTTTATAAGAGAAGAAATCCATTAAACAGATTTATATGAAAGATTTATTTTGAATAATAAATTTTAAAATGAAAGTCCTTAAGGGGAAACCATTTTGCATGTAATTAAGCTAGGTACAGAAGTAGAGGGTTGATGATGTTAACAGTTCTTTAAAGTTGTATGAGGAGAAATTTCTTTAAATCTTGTCAGTATCACTCTATGATTGAATTCATGGAACTCATTTGGCATTAGGGATAAAGTTTAAAGCTTTTATTGAGTGAGACAGAGCCCGAAGAGTAGAGGAGGAGAGAATGTGAAATGCTTCTTTTTCTTTTCATCTGCACAGGGTACTTCCCTTTCTGCTCATAATTTCCCCTTGGGGACACACGTTGTCACACTCTGAAACCGTGGCAGGGACAGGGGTTGCTGCATGGCTCCCGGATTCAAATCCCCACTACCTTCCAGATGTGGGAGTAGAATAAGCTGCAGGAATGAAGCTTCTGCTACTAGAATAAGAGACTTATTTTTTAAAAAATTTACAGGGTGCCTAGGGAAGTTTTCTGGGTGACAAGGCTTTCCCGGTGTTGCAGCCCCAGGTCAGCAGGGCCCTGGTATTGTGCAAGCCAGCTTGTCCTTAGGCCCTAGTGCCCATCTGGATGCCCCACCCCCACCCCTAACCACTGAGCTAACTACCACCATATCTGGGGAAGGACACAGCAGCTCAGGGAATTTCCCTAGACAGGAGAAAGGCACCAGACCAGCGCCTGCGCCCTGGGTCTCTGAGGCTAGACTGTGAGCACCCGTCCAGAGCCACTGCCTGTTGTTTGGCTTAGTTTCAAAGGGTTTTGTTAGTTTCTCTGCCTTCCCTGAAAGTGCCTGGTTATGAGCAACGGAACTTGAATGCCGGGATGTCACCACTGCAAGAACTGCTTCTGTGACCTCACTCTTCTGGGTGGGATCAGGTGGCAACGACAAACAGGAAACTTGGATTCGTTCTGGCGATCCTCTACCCACTCCCCAGAACGATGAAATGGGTTTTGTTCTTTCTTGGAAAGGAAGGGCAAGTGGCAGTCCAGGTCCTCTTCCAGCCGGAGGAGAGACTGCAGGGATCTGGGTGTGTGTAGCGATGGGCCTGAGTCCCCATAACAAAGCTCGGGAAATCCACAGGGGTGCTGCGCGGGGAACATGAGGTAAGTGCCCTATAGTCTTTAGATGGGGAGCCATAGCCTCACCTAAGAGTCATTAAAAAACAGATAATAGGGACAGTGTGAGGCCTATTGGAGGCCTATGGGGTAGGTAGACACATACTCTGGGAAAGACCTGGGCACTTTCCCTGACTCCTCTTACGTGTGCAGCTGGACATTGTCTGCCTCCGCAGTGAGGAGCCATTGTCTGCCTCCCCTTTCCCTTTCTAATGCTCCTCAGCAGCTGGGGCATTATAGTGCCTGAAATAATAACTTCACATAGGATCCAAGACAGTGTGTGTGTCAGTCATTCATAAATCAAAATTTTAACATTGACAACAACAACAATCTTTTAGCTGGATCTTGATCCTTTCATTGTAGGACACAGTACTGACAATTTTAAAGAGGTTTAACTAAGTGTAAATAGTAATAGAAAGTACATAAACAATCATTTCCTTTTTCAGTATACACATTTTAAATTATCAAATATTAGCATATTATAGAAAAGTTTGTAATGAGAACAAAGAACTCCCATACTATAGAAACTACTGAAGTAAAAATACTTTTGATAAGATCAGATATTTTTAAAATAGATTTTATATTTTAGAGCACTTTTGGGTTCACAACAAAATCAAGCAGAAGGTACCGAAATTTCCTGTATACCTCTGGCCCAACACATGCATTGCCTCCCACGCTATCAGTACAACTCAACAAAACTGTGCAATGGTTACCAAGGATGAACCTACACTGACACCTAATAATCACCCAAATCTGTAGTTTACATTTACTCTTGGTCTTGTATGTACTATAGCTTTGGACAACTGGATAATGATACTCATCCACATTATAGTACCCTACAAAATAGGTCCATTTCCCTGAAAACCGTCTGTGTGCTCCCATTCATTCCATTCTCCCTCCAGCCCTTGACAACCTCTTTTTACTGATTCCACAATTTTGCCTTTTCCAGAATGACCGCTAGCTGGAATCATATAGTATGTAGCCTTTTCACATTGGCTTCTTTCACTTAGCAATGTACATTTAAGTTTCCTCCGTGTCTTTTCATGGCTTGATAGTGCATTTCTTTAGCACTAAACAATATTTTGTTGTCTGGATATACCACAGTATCCATTCACCTACTGAAGGACATCTTGGTTGCTCCCAAGTTTTGGCAATTACTGATAAAGCTGCTATAAGTGTTCATGCACAAAATTTTTTGTGGACATGTTTTCAACTCCTTTGCGTAAATACCAAGGAGTGTGATTACCAGATGACATGGTAAGAGTATTGTAAGAAGCTGACAAACTGTCTTCCAAAGTCACTGCACCATTTTGCCTTCCCACTGGCAACGAATGAGGGTTTCTGTTTCTCCGCAGCCTCACCAGCATTTGATGTTGTCAGTGTTCTAAGTTTTGGCTGTTTTAATAGGTGTGTAGATCTCTTTGTTGTTTTAATCAACATCCTTTAGGTAGGTAGGTAGGTAGGTAGGTATAAACTATATGCTTTACTAGGTATTTAAGAAAAACCTTGGAGTGGAAAGGTGCTCCATGTTCTTGAACAAAAAGACTCATTTATCTAAAATATGTAAACTTTTATTATTTTAGCAGTTTCCTACAAACCAAATCAAAATATCAGGATTTTAATATTTAGAATTATTTGTGATGCTATTCTGGTATACTTTTATGATGATATTAAGAAAATGTTTGAAAAAAGACATTTATAAATTTCCACTAATTATTGTTTTACTGACAGCAGAATAGATGGACAAATGACTGGGCTAGAACAGAAATTTTAGAAACACATCCAAAAATCAATGAGAAGCAGTATTTGATCATTATGAAAATTCAAATTAGTAGGGAAAAGCTGAATTTCTTAAGTGCTGGCTCAGATCTCTGGTAGTGAGCCATAGCTGGACTAGAGCACAGCTCTGTTAGTGCACACCAAAGTGCTCAGGTATTGTTTCCAAAGCATTCCCTCATTCCAGTCAGAACTTTATGTGGAGCCCAGGTCATCACCCAGATCTTCATGCTCTGTTCCCTTTTGAGACCTTTGTTGCTCTTGCTAAGAAATCAGGGCTGTGACTGGGATGAGGCAAGTGGGACACTTAGGGTGGAAATCCAAGGATTACTAATAGAGGCCAGCTAAAGCGATTAGATTCAAATAGTATTCCAAAAAGGTTATCAGTCTCTCTCTCTCTCTCTCTCTCTCTTTTCTTTTCTTTTTCTTTTTTTTTCTTTTTGCTCCTAGATGGTCTCCCAAGACCTAAGTCCTTTGTAGCTGCCAGTGTCAGACTATGAAAATTCTTGTCATCCTCCTCTAGAGCAGCGGGGGACTACTTACCTTGGATTCCCACTACTCAAGTCCTAAGTTTGATATAGTAATGACAACCTCCCATGTGACTTCTGTCTGTGCCTCGATTTTATGAGAGACTGTCATAATTTTCAAGGTTCAACAGAATCCTCTCAATTTAAAGGATCTAAGTCTCTTGGGGAAGGTTCATTCAAACCCATCCACGTATCACAATTTAAGTATAAAAAATAGTTTCCATCCTCCAAAACAATTGGGGATCAACATGGAGATTGAGCATTATTCATGAAGATCTTCTGGTTTGGAAAGTGAGTGGATAGAATGGGAATAGTTTACCACATCAGTCTTGACTTGATCTGTTAGCTATCCTCCATTAGCATAATTGGCCGCTATTAACAGAGACCCTAAAGTTTCTTATATGCAACCACAAATTTGTTATCTGATGATTTATAAGATAAGTAACTTTAGTTACAAGTGACATAGTAGCTGATTGCAAGTTGTAAAATACAAGCCACAAGCAATAAACCACCTAATAAGTAATATTAGGATTTAAAACATTTTGTGAAAACTGCAGAATTTTGAGACCTTAGCACCTATATAAAATCCCAGACAGTGGGTTTTATTGAAGTATCCAGAATAGGACAGTAATAAAGTTAGTGAGCACATTCTTTTGTTGCTTCACTGTCTCACAAAATATTTCTATATGTTATGTCATTAAGTCCCCACAAAACCACTTGGGACTTAGGAAGTTCAGACAAGAGACACATCTTACAGGAGCTGAAGAGAAAGTACTTGACTGACAAAAAATAGCCATGTGTCTAAACTGGGAGAACTAATCTTTAGCACTTGAGGATCTTATCATGTGACCTTGTACTGCTCTCAATTCAGGACCACTCAGTGATAATTTTTCACTTAAATGGTAGTATAAATTTAGTGTTGCTCAGAAGTTTGAAGTGTATAGAAGTTACATACAATTTTATATAATTGAGTTAGCTTCTGTGTGTTCTATTATCAGAAATATGAGTATTGTGTAATGTGGTTGGTACATCATCTAAGTATTAAAATAGTAATGTTATTTATTACATCTTTTCCTATATAATAATCACCATGTGATTTCCCAGAAAAAAGTAATGGAGATCCAAATATTCCTTATTTCAAATATAGTTAAATTTATATCAGTTAAAACTTCTGATAGTGAATTTTCTCTTATTGATTCTGCCAAAGACATAGAAAGTTAGATTATGGAAGTTTTCACAATAAAAGAGCTTTTTAAAAATCAATATGTAAATTTCATTGTTTTTCTTAAAATTCCACAATTTATGATTATTTAAGATATTCATTGGGAGATTCTGAAATAATGTCTGAAGAATAATTTAGTTTCAGAAGTTTACTAAGTTACTAAATCCATATGGTGCCTCTGTATAAATTAGAAAACAATTACGCGTTATTTGCTTTTATGTAATTATAAACAAAGTGGATTTGTTATAAAATGGGTTTATTTTTATAACAAATTGTTTCTTGTCATAAATGATAGAAATTTATTTATAATAAAAAGCACCTGTCTATTTAACATGGGATTGTAAACAAACACAAAGCAATATGAACTTCAGCAAAAAATATCAAGTTATATTTTTAATTTACTTTTGCAGATCAGTATAGAAGTTAGAAAAGCAATTCTTTATTGAGAATCACAAGTTCTTTTATATGTTGATACATTATCAATCTCTCTATTAACCTTTCTCTTTTGTTAAATTGAAGAGAATGAGTTGTTCCCATTAGAACAACGTGTTTTTCTCTCAACTGTTGGCTAATTGTCAGGATTTACTCTCTTAATCCTTTTGGGCTATAACAGATTACTATAGATTAGGTGGTTTAAACAAGAAATATTTATTTCCCATAATTCTGGAGGCTGTAAGTCTGAGATTAGGATGCTGGCATGGTCTGGTTCATGGGGCCTTCTTGATTTACTTTCTGTGTCTTTGGATGGCTGAAAGAGGTGGTTAGCTAGCAATCTTTGGCCTTTTACGGGGCACTAATCCCATTCATGAGGGTTTCTGTGACTTGATTACCTCCTAAAGGCCCTACCTCCAAATACCATTGCATTGGAATTAGAATCTCAACATATCAGTTTGGGGGGATATAAATATTTAGTGCATAACATTTTCTAATTTTGTTAGAACAAGACATTTTATTACCATCAGCCAGATTTGTCTTTGTAGAATAAATATATAAACATCCCATCTCTGGACTTAACTCGAAGTTTTAATAGAAGTGCAAAAATAGGGGCACCTGGGTGGCTCAGTCATTAGGTGTCTGCCTTGGGTGATGATCCTGTGGTCCTGGCATTGAACCTTGCATCTGGCTCCCTCCTCAGAGGGAAGCCTGCTTCTCCCTCTCCCACTCCCCTGCTTGTGTTCCCTCTCTTGCTGTCTCTCTCTGTCAAATAAATAAACAAAATGTTTTTTTTAGTGCAAAAATATGTCACAAAAACAAAACTGCTGCAATGAGATTGAGACCTGAACTGAGATGAAGTCAGACACTTAAACTGACTGAGCCATCCACGTACCCCTAAATGGTTGATCTTAAACTCACTGAGTAGAACCTCCAAGTAGTTCAGAGCAGGTAAGTTCTTAGCGTAGGACCGTTTCATTTATTTTTACAGGAAAGAATAGCCATGTTTGCAGGACTCTATCCACAAGGTACATAAAATTGCTAGGACTAAATGAATTTACTGCTGTCTTTCTGAGAATAGAAAGTAAATACACTTGTCTCTTCTGTACTCCTCTCCCCTGGCCACTGGAAATCTTTTGCAAGGTTCATTGTCCCTTACCTGGTTTCTAATATGGCAAAGTATAGTGCCTCTAGACCTTATGATGGGTTCTTCATGCTAAACTGAACAGTTGTTAACTATATTCCCTCCTTGAACTAAGAATTAGCTAAGTATGCTATCTCTTTACTGCCCCTAATGGATGAGGTCTAGAAAAATCGTGCTATTTAAATTTGTTGTTCTCCAGTTGTAATACCAGTTCTGTTCATGATGCCATTTCTATTGATTTTATTGGGTTATGATTATCACTACTATAATTAACTTGTATCAAATTTTGATAAATCACATTCTCCCTTGCATATGATGATTTGTGATGGTGGGGAAAATTTTAATGTATCAGTTGCCCACCAAGAGTGTAATTAATACTCTGGAATATTCTCCAGTTGTGTTCCAAATGGATAGTTTGTGGCAAAACATTAAAGAGTATTTTACTCATAATATTATTATATATTTTCCTATTGCTGATTCAAATTCATTTTTACTTTTTAGTTATGGATGAGAGTTCTGAAGAAGACCCATTAGCAGGTAGGATTTTTACAGATTTATTACCTCTTAAATAAGGGAATGAAGAAAAATGGAACTAACACTTATTCAGTGTTTTACTGTGGACTAGATAAGACAGTATATGCTTAACATGTGTTCTTTGTATAAAAATCATAATAGCTCTGCAAAGTTACCATGCTGTCAATTTCTTCTTTTTATTAATTATAAAACTGTGATTTAGAGAACTTGATTAATTGGCATAAGATCCCACAGTCACTATGTGCTGAACCATAATTTAACTCCAAGTTGGCCAGGCTTTCAGACCACCACCACCCCCCCCCCCGCCCCCTCCAAGGTAGCTTTGTATCCACAGTATCGAGAGACAGGATCCAGTCAAGATCCTGGATCCTCGATCTTCAAGAAGTCAGATTTAACTGTTTGCTTTTTCTGAGGAAAAAAAAAAACTAAATCAAAACAAACACAGGCAAAGGCCTAGAGTTTGTTCTAATATGTTTGATAGTTAAAATAGTAATCAGTACTTTGTTTTCACCATCAAGGGTTTGAAGGCAAATCTGTTAGTGGTGGTCTCAAGACTGTAGAATATTTGATCGCCTTCTCTTTTCTCAGATTAAAACCAGTAAAGGAAAAAGATACTTAGGGTGCAATCCCAGAAATGCCAGGTATAAGCTTCCAATAGTCCTCTCCCAGATAGCACCTAATTTTCCCAGGTATAATATTTGATGACACATGCCAACTCTTGCTAACCAGAGAAGCTCACTCAAGTCTTAGTGTTTGGGGTTTTTATCAGGCCTCTGTGAATACTATTTATAGATATAGATAAATAAATAAGTAGTTCCCACATGACTAACTTTCACTAGTCTCCAAGCCCCAAAAGTTCAACTGAAACAAACATGGCCCAGGACTTGAGGCACACAAAGCTCTCTTTATTAGAAAGGATATTCCAAGGGTTCAAAGGTTATCTCCCCAGAAGACAGAAGGTCAAGCCCCAGTCCTTTTTTTGGTGTGCTGGATTTGAGCCTTTACTGCAGAGATAAATCAGTCTATTACTCAAGGAATTATTACACATCTTGCTCATTCTTGCCTTTTTGTCTACCAATATGGAAAGGTTTCTCAACCATTTATGTAAAGCCTTACTATCCATAAAGACCCAGCACAAATCTGTCAGATTTGTGACTTTGAATTTGAATTTGAATTCTCCTCCACGCTCCACCACATCTCTGCACAAAGAAGCATTTGCAAACTGTGCCATCCATTGAGCACATTTATATATTGCCTTCAAATATCACTTTACCAGTCATGTCATCTCTCAGTGAAGGTTCTTATATAGTAAATTCTCGGGAAATGAACTGTTATTGATAAATTGCTTACATTTATTATTCATTCTTTAATGTAGAATTTTATTTGCCCTAAACTATCCTTCCAGTCTTTATAGGATACTTCAGTTTTAATATACAAAATAAAATATGCAAGTTCTTATTCATTCTCAATTTCAGACTTTTAGCATATTCCAATTTCCCATTTATCTTTTCACACTAAAGGGATCTAATCTTTATATTACTTCTAACCACTGACTTTGTTTTTCTCTGTACTTTCTCTACCTCTGGCATTTAAAAAAAGTGGTGCTCAAAACTTCACATCACCTTTTGCACAAGGGAAAGACACTCATTTCCAATAAACGTACAGGTCTGTACAGAATTTTACTAGTATTATTCCATCAAAAAGCTTTACCAAGGAATTCTCTTAATTACTCTTGAGTACTCTTTCTAGGTAAAAATAGATAACTTACAGTCCTTCATTCAATATTGGGATATAGGTTAGCTATTATCAACATACACATTACTTTGTTCCAGGCAGTGTTCTAAGTATTTGTTATCTTAATCTTCAAAACAACTCAAGGGGGGTTGTCCAATTTTTATTGGGGCACCCAAGATATGGGAGATTAATTTGCTAAAACTACAAGCTAAGTTTGATTCCCTTCACTGCCATGCTACACTGGCCTCACTTGACTCTTAATTTTAAAATTCTCAAAACTATACATCCTACTTATCTTTAGGATCTCTGGTCCTTTTCTACATAACTACAATAAAGTTTACCCAAGTCAGGTTGAAAGATCTAAACACTTTTTCAAGTAAAATTTTAACTTTTAAGATAAAATCTAAAAAAATTTAGCTATCATTTTGACCTCTTGAAAATTATTTTTAAAATGGCATATAAACCAGATTGCAGTGCTTTCTGGCAACTTATCAGTTTATGAATTTATTTTTATAGAGTACATTTATAATTGTGATTTTCCTGATATAAGTCAAATTAAGTGAAACATAAGATATATTGTGCATATTTTCAGACATCATTTGCTGCTTGCCCCCAAAATACACACACACACGCACACACACAATTTTTCATATATGACCTAAGTGATGTATCCCCCAGAGATGTGTTCTACCCCTATCCCCAAGCTCCTGAATTCTTTTCCTTTTGACATATTTAAAATATAATAACAATTCAGTACCATTTGCATTATTTGGTATTTGTAAGGCCAGTATATAGGGAAAAGAAAACAAACCAAAGGTTTACAGTATAAATGAAAATTAACCTAGTGAGGAGAAAGGCTTTATCATATAGTTGAATAAACACTGGGGTAGAAATAATAGCATGGTATTTGGATCCTAGTTTTAGTAATACTTGACCTGTGCCACTTTTGGCAAATAATACATCTATGAGATAAAATGATGTTTAAAAAAGAAACATACAAAAAAGATGAAAGTAAAAGGTTATAACAAAAAATCAATACAGAAAGTGGATGTTTAAAAAATATAACGTTACACCTAAGACCTGAACAGTGTCTTGCAGAATAGTTCTCAACTCCTCCATTCACCAGATAATGCCAGTGGGCAGCAAATGGTATTCTGTTAACTAATGAGAAAAAACTACTGGTAAAAGTCCTCTCTTGCCTTTATCCTTAGTGTTACACAACCTACATAGACTCTCCAATCTTAAAACAGAAAAAAGGCTGGGAAAAATGATTAATGCAAATTAGACCCACTTTAAAAACACAGTTTCTAGTCCTTTAAATGAATCCAAGCCCTATAAGTTACATCCTAGAATACTTAAGGTTTTGACAAACTCACTCATAACCTTGGATAGTAAACCTTTGAGTCAAGATGATTTGGTTGAGGTGCTAAGGACAGATACAAGCTACAAAGGACAAAAACTTGTTAGTATCATTCCCTGGTAGATGCAGTTGCAAGCATGATACCTAGTATGCCTTAATGGCTTTACAAATGTCACAGACAATATTCCAAAATAAACGTTTTTTTGTTTGTAGAAACATAGAAAAGGAAGCAGTAATCACTAGGAGGCAGCATTGATTCACTAAGGCCAGCTACGCCCATGTCACAGTTTCCTTCCTAAAAGAGGAATAAACATCACAGCAAAGTATTTGACCAAATTTCACATAATCTCTGTAAACAAGATGGAGAAAAAGGACTAAATATCTTGTAATTAAACAAATTTGTAGCTAGTTGAATGGGAACACTATGCTGTTTAATGGATCATTATCAGCCTGGGTGGAGAGAGCTCTGCCTTATCAACATTGTTTTTTTCAGTCTTCCATGTAAAGACATTTTTTATCAAATTTGCCAATGACTTAAAAACAGAATACCAGGCACTTGGGTGGCTCAGTCGGTTAAGCGTCTGCCTTCAGCTCAGATCATGATCCTAGGGTCCTGGGATCAAGCCCCACATCGGGCTTCCTGCTCAGTGGAGAGCGTGCTTCACCCTCTCCCTCTGCCCACAACTCTGCCTACTTGTGCTCTCTCTGTCAAATAAATAAATAAAATCTTTAAAAAAGAAAAAAAAAAAAGAGTAACAGCCCAAGTTAGAAAAAAGCTCCAAATTAGTAAAAAAAAAAAAAAGAAAGAAAGAAAGAAAGAAAAAATACTAAAGTAAGCGAAAGTAAATTTATAAAATGTGATATGGAACTATGCAAGTCCAGAATGGAGTGATCCTGTTTTATATGTGAAAAACCTGAGTTTTCATTTTTGAACCCCACAAGAGTATATGATTGCCATAAGACAAATGTAATCATACTGTAAATCTGTTAAATAATGTAAACTTCTTACACATGCCTTCCATTTAATCTTAAACCCTCAAAGTTGAAATACTCCAGTCTCTTAGGGAGAAATATGGTAGCCAGAGGCACTGTGAAAAACCAAAGTGGCAAGACCCACATCTGCAACTTTTCCACTTTGGCCTTTGAATACCTAGAATAAACTGTTTACCGTTAAATCCCATAAATCATACCAAATTTTTTAAATGGAGCCTAATTTCATTTGTTATAACACCAAAAATACATATTGTTATCCATGTCTTCAAAGGTAAGGATTCTGAAGCATAACTAGGACTCATCCAGGTATATGACAGGTCTTTTAATAATTCTACTACTTTTCTTACTTAGTTGTTTATTGAGTATTCCTTTTTGTCCCATTCCAGATCTACTGAACCACATCAGTCAGAGTAGGGCCCAGGAATATTTAAAGCAGCTCAGGTAATTATGAAAATGGCCCACAACAAAAGCTCTGTGAACTCCTTTAGATCATCTAAATATTTCTTTCCATCCAGGTTTTTTTTTTTTTTTTTAGATTTTATTTCTTCATTTGACAGAGACAGTGAAAGAGGGAACACAAGCAGGGGGAGTGGGAGAGGGAGACACAGGCTTCCTGCTGAGCAAGGAGCCAGATTTGAGGCTCAAAGCCAGGACCCCAGGATCATGACCTGAGCTGAAAGCAGACAGATGCCTAATGACTGAGCCACCAAGCGCCCCTCAGGTTTCTAATAGATATTTGACAGCAGGAATTTGACAATATACTTTCTACTGATAAGTAGTTTATAAAAATACAAAGACCTGGTCAAACTAGAGCCCTCATAAGGCTCTTAACCCTGCTGAGCCTCGATTTCCCATTATGTAAAATGGTCACTGTTGTAAGCATTGAGCATCATGCCTGGTGCAAGATATGTGCTCAGTAAATGTTACTTACTAAATATTAAAGGTGAAGGCTCAATATACTATATTGACAGTTAAGGTTCACTTTATAAATTCTGTCTACCACCCAGGTAGGTTCACCTGCCCTTGTGAAGGCACTGTTTACCTTCTCATTGACATGATGAATCCTTTGTTACATTGTCTGAGAAACATGTTGACACAGATAGCCTATATTTATATTGAATACTACTTAAAAGTTTTTAATCATATCTCAGGATAGATTAAAAATTCTGAATGTTTTATAAAGGTATTAAGCAGGATGTTTAAGTAAAGGAAATATTAATATATTTATCTTTATCTCTTATTCTCCTGGCATCAAGATTTGTAATATTTATGCCAAAACTGTCAACATATAAGCCCATTTGACTTAGCAAAGTGCTTTAGCCTAAAAGCAATGCTTTAAACATTACTTTAGATAGTATGTGTTCAGTTAAAAAGAAACAAATTAAGTCCTTTCTGCAGTTAATTGCCCTTTACAAAAAAGTTTAGTGAAACTATCTTTCTATGAAAGATTTATTTCTTTGATTCATTATTGAGCTGGGCTTAGATAGTGCCTGAATCACAGAGCACAGAGGTAATTATAGGTTAAAATTGATTTGAGGCTCTTTATAAATAAGAAAAGTGATTACAGAATAAAACTCTCATTAAAGAACATAAAAAACTTGACACTGCATATTAATCAAGTCTCCACTCAGAGCGTGGTTCTTTTACAATGCTCATGCAAAAAGAAATCCAATTTGAATTGGTTAAAAGCACAGAAAGCCTCCCTGTGCACCCAGGAATAAATAACTGCGTAGACCATTTGGTGTGTTTTCATTCATTTTCCCTACCATTACCAACATCCAGTTCATATTTGGGGAATGATTTTTTTACACCAGTCAGGTACCTGCATCATTTTAAGATTTCAGAAGGCTACATCATGTTAGAAATGCATTACTGTGAGGGATTGGGGGATTGGGGGACGGGGGGGGGACACTATGGTTTGTTTATTGGTTTATGTGTGATTTATGTTATGCCAAGTAGGTTGGCAAAACATCTGATTTGGACTTCATTTGCACTGTTCTAATACATTTCACTTAGCAAATGAATGATCTGTATTCCTTATTTGATTTTTGAAAATAGTTTACCCATTTAAAATATCATTATTTACTTATATAGAACATTTGGTTTATAGTCCTTCATTAAATTGCCTATTTGCTTTACTCACTGCATTATTTTCATTTTATTATTGATTATAAAACCTTATACTACAAAAGCCAAATATTTATGATAGCCAGTACTAACTAACTTTTGTCTAACCCTGAGGCAGACCTCAACAACAGAACATCAAGCAAGTTATGCTGGGTGACGGTGCCTGGTGGCCAGTGAAGAAAACTATCTCAGCAGTTCTCTTCTTACAAGTCTTATTTCTATAAAGATATTTTCCTCTGGAAAATGTTGTTTGTGAACCAAAAAACTACCATATCTAATTAGTAGAGTTTTAAGTATTAAAAAAGTATGAACAAAATCTACCTCTAAACTCTGAAAGGATCTATTCCAGAAGCCCTTTTCAGATTTTATACAAATTATCCCTCATCTTTTCTTATTGAGGTTGTATTATTTTTAAGCCAAGGGTCAGCAAACTATGGCCTACAGGCCAAATCCTGCCTGCCACCTGTTATTGTAAATGAAGTTTATTTGGAACACAGCCATAACTATTCATTTATTTATTATCTATGGCTGTTTGCATACTACAAGAGTTGAGTAGCTGTGACAGAGACCATATGGCCCTCAAAGCTTAAAATATTTGCTATCTGCATTTTTACAAAAAAGCTTGCCAACCCCTATTGCCAAACATTTTCATTGAAAAAAAAAAAGAAAAACTCTTTAAATTTTGCTTGGATTATAAGAACATAAGTATTATTCTAGTTTCTATTCACCACAAAGTTACACACTTTGGCCCTCAGTGGTTGATGAGAATTTCTCTGGAATACTCTGGATATCTCAACACTATTTGTACCATTGTTTCTATGGATTCTTTAAAAGTGAACATAGCTCCACAAGGGGTTTTAGAAAACAGCCTACTTGTAGATGAGGGACATTATCGACTTAATTGATTCACTGAAATAATCAACCAGTTCTACTGACTGTTGCTCTGAGATACCATGTTTACTTCTCTTGAAAACAGGTTTATGGAACCAAGGAGTCATGGGAAGTTGTTGACAATAAGAGCAAGCACTGCCTCAATATAAATGTCAAGTTTATTTACTCACATTTATAAACAACAACAAAAAACTCCTTTAATGCTAGAAATTCCCCAATTTTTAAGATTAAAAGCCAAGATGGCTTTCAAGACTATGGAATCCATTTTCTTCAGATAATATGCAACTTTGTTAGCATTTTTCCTTTTCTGAACCAAACACATTTTTACCTACACTTCTAAGGTGCTAGAGAGCAACCAACTACCAGAGCAGTGTGATAAATGGGGATGATTCAGATTACAAGACTTACCTTTCCGTGACTTTCTTAAAAATAGGGAAACACGTGTATCCTGCACTACTGATGGTATTTGTATGCTTGATTTACATAGGACACAAATTTCTCTTTTTAACTAGTTTTCTGTATTAAAATATGAAATATCTGTTCTCAAAGTGAACATTAGATTTTAGTACTAAATATTTAAGAGAAAAATAAAACCAAGCTACTATACATGATTTGGGAAAAAAAAAAAATGTTTTTCAAGGAAATGTAGAAATATTTTAATTTACATATCATATTACAGTGAATCAATATGGTATCAAAAGTCCACAATTACACATTCATAAAAATCCCATATATCATCCTCAGAATAATCAGCTTCTATACAAAGATTTACAGTTGTCCAATGTATGTAATTCTTCCTCAGTGTGCTACAGAGTTTAGAGGTTCTGCTCGAATATTCCCCAAGTCAAGTGCAGAATCTGTCTCTTCATCAATTTCTCCAATGACTGCACTGTAGTTATTTAAGAAAAGAAAAAAAGATCAGTTAAAACAATCTCATTTCTAAATAAAACTGAAAGGACACGGTAAAAACTACTTAAGATGAAAAGCAAATATCATCTCCGTGAAGTAGTGAATTGTACATTTAAGTCACAAATTACTTCAAGAAACAATCTGAAGGCAACATTATTACAGAAGCCAGTATTAAAGGACAAACTGCATATAGTGTGATTGGATCATGAGTCTTTAAAGGAAAAAGACACATATCAGATAGGTATGGTACAAAACCCCACAAATTCCAATCCTATGACTTCAACTCAACTCAATCCAGGGACTGTGCTGGAGATGATCACAAAATCACTACTAAATAAGCAAATAAAAGTGTTTATTTGTCTCTACTGGAGTAACTTCAATGAACAAAATCCATATACACTCACACACAAACACAACATCCATTAGTTTCCTTTTCAGGATTTCACAGTTCATTCAATTTAAATACAAGACCAAAAAGTACAGTTCCTCACATATAAAGATAACAGTAGCGACGGGTACTCAGATATCATAGCAAATGATTTTCTGACGTGATTGGTGAATGTTAAAGACAGCAAATCTTTCCTTAATTTAATTCTACCATAACATCTATAACATTAATTTCATTAATACTATGCTAGGTACCAAGCCATGGCTCTCCAGCTGGATACCTAAACTGTTATAACCTCACCACGGAACATGTATAAAACATTATTCCATAAGAAACTGGTTGTTTAAATCAGTTTGGCTTTAATAAGAGTAAATTCTATAGCCGAATACTTGTAATACAGAATTTTCCCAAGTGTGCTTTAAACTATAGAAAGCCTCCAGCTCTCTAATAAATGAGAAGTACCCAACTCTGGGAAAATAATATTATGTTTTCTCAATTTAAAACAAATCAAAGATCTCAATTCCACCTTAAAAATTTAGTATCATTTAAAATCCTTAGGGAGGACAGAAGAGAACTGGTACATGTTTTTTAAAAAGGGCTCTCCAAAGGAAAAGGGGGAGGCAGCTCTGCACTGTTTACTCATATCCATAGTGCAAATACTCCGACTATGGTCAATTTCAAGCTACCACCAACAAGATATCAATCAACCAGCTTGCAAAATTCCTGAAAATGTAACAATCTGCTTCCCTGAGCCACTCCAGCATACCACTGAATCTATAACAAGGTTCAAACTTTTTAAAATTGAAGTCCAAAAAAGTTTGCTTTTTAATTTTTTTAAATCAAAGTAGGAGAAAGTTTCTTAAAATCAATTATTAGGGAAAACCCCAATATAAGTAATCATTATTATTCTGGTCAGGGGAACTGGTCCCCACTAAATGCTTTGCCTTTCTCTCGTTTTTTTTTTTACAGCTCACTTTATAACTTCACACCTAAAATTCACCTCTTTAGAATATATTATAAACCCCCAAATTTTTATTAAAGATAAATAATTTATCTATCTAAAGGTGACTTTCTTAAGATAATTTAAATGAATATTCTTTCACTTTCTATATCCTATTTGTCTTGCAAAGCAATGTGAGATGTGCAACAGATCTCCCAGCTACGTTTTAATTCTATACCTAGAAAATGATTCAACAATCTTCTAGCCTCTGTACACTAGCCACTACACTAGCCACATGGGACTATTAAAAGTAATTAAGTTAAATTCCTTAATCACACCATTTTCAAGCACTCAATAGCCACAGGTGGCTAGTACTCTACCAGTAGACAATGCAGATACGCATATCCATCATGACCAGAAGTTCTATTGGACAGTATTACTCTATACTGTTCCAGACTTTTCTTAAATTGCTACCACAAAAATATGTCTTCTCAAACTGCTATATCAGTATGTCACAAGTTCACTGATTTTTACAGCATAAACATGGGGCATCTGCAGTGTTCCAATTATACTAAAAACTTAGTAATGGGTAAGTACTTATAGTAAATTCAGTGCTTATAAAACATGAATTATTTAAAATTGTTCACACAAGAGATTCTGAAGGCATCTTCAAACCCTAGTTTTAGACTCTAGAAATGTATTTATGTTGCTCTAAAATTAGGGGTATTTTGGGGCACCTGGGTGGCTCAGTGAGTTAAGCCTCTGCTTTCGGCTCACGTCATGATCTCAAGGTCCTGAGATCGAGCACCACATCAGGCTCTGCTCAGTGGAGAGCCCGCTTTCCCCATTCTCTCTCTGCCTGTCTCTCTGCCTACTTGTGATCTCTGTCAAATAAATAAAAATAAAATCTTTAAAAAAAATAATAAAATTAGGGGTATTTTGGAAGAACATTTTTAAAAAGCCTCTCTAATGAAGTATTCGGTGTAACGTAGGGCCCTTTCTGGACTCTATCTAGGCCCCTTAACTATCAGAAATATGGACCAATCTCAAATAAAAACCTCTTTCCCAGATAGCAAGCGGTCTATATCTGTAGTGTATTTACCCTGCCTTTAAAAATGGACATATTTTACTTACACATTGTCACCTCTTACAATGTATAACCCCAGCACCACTTGTTCTACTCCCTGTGAAGAGCTGAACACTCGTTCATGGCTTTCATCCAAAATCAAATTAATGGTCTGGTCAAACCCTTTCAGTGTTCCCTGTAAAGAAAACATTCAAGAGAAAAAAAGACAAATATTGTGTTTTATCTGAATATGTAAATTCAATGACACAAAAATTTTAGTTGCCAGGTATACCAACAGAGTACTTATTTTTTATTTTTAATTAATTATCTTAGAAGTACTTCTTTTAAATATAAGTCCATTATCAAATAGAATACTTCTTTATAACCAACAGTATCCAGGGCAACAAAACTTACCTCTTGGTTTTTTAAGATGGGGGAAAAAATCACCGTAGTCTGACTATGGTGTGTAAGAGTTGTTCAGTTACGAAGGACACCTATGTACCAGTGTAAGGAGGTAGCGTAAAAGCCCACATAGTCCAGGAGATAACATTGGACAAAGACTAAAACAAATGAAATTTAAGGGGAACTATATAAACATATAAAAAGGGAAAGCATATATATAGCCACGGGAATGTAACAGAGTCACTTCATGCTACACCCTAGTTCTAGGCCCTGTGCTAACCACATTGCACACATTATCTCAAATAATTTTTATCCTTTGAGGTACATACTACTTACTCCCACTTCAGAGAAGAAAAATTGAGGCACAGAGAGGTTAAGTAATCTCTCAAGGTTTCATGAGTAGAAAATAGTAGAGCTAGGAGTTGAACCACAAAAGGCTAGCTTCAGGCCCAGACCACTCAACTACTATTATACTATTAGGAATAAAAAATATAATTTACCATTCTTCAGAGATTCAAATCAGTCCGATAAAGATATACCAAACTTCAACTGGTAGTAACAGCTAACACTTAATGAGTACTTACTTTTCCTTAAAAAAAAATTAGGAAAATAGAATTTGAACAAATTAGAGAATTATCTGTCATCAAAACACTGCATTTTAGTATACTTACTAGTTATTGCTGTGCCAATATAATACATTTCAGTCAAGGAATCTACTATCTGTTTGAGATTCCTCACGCAGCCAACAGCTAATGCTACAAGTACAAGTAACTCAAAACCAGCGTTAATGGTAGCTGGGGAGCTACAGACTGGAATTGCCTGTTCAGCGGGCAGCTCTCCATTTCTCATATATTGCAGGTAAACATTGGATGCAGGAAAGATGAAATCATCAATTAATTCTTTAATGAGATTAGATAAGATAGTGTTCTATGGGCCTTGCATGTATTTACTTAATCTTCCCAAAATCCAGTAAGGTAGATACAAATATGATAGTAATTATTAGAACCAGAACTTGAAGGAAATATTCAGAGAAAATTTTATGGAAGAATCTTGGTTTTGAATAAAGGAAGATATGGGTCTAGCACAACATAGTAGCTCAGATGCTATTTAAGTTTCTGAAGAAATATCAACATATTAGTTTTGGTTAATTCTCTGAAGCTCACTATTAAACTGTTTCATGTTTTGAAAATCAAAATATGTAAAATCAGAGTACAATAATGAGAAAATGAATACCTAAAATTTGGAAGAGAAACAAAATACAGGGTATTCACTAAACTAATTAGAGTTGTTAACATACCCAGACATAACCTCTTGGCGTCATTTTATACGTAACTATTCTATCAACTGAGCCATGTGTCAATAAAATACAGAAATACAACTTCAGTACTCAAAATGCTCTTTTAAAATAATTTTCTTTCCTATGTAAAATTAAATTCTCAAGGTTTTTTTTATCAATCCTGTTAAAGACAGGAAAATTTTAAGTTTGAGATTTTCACAAAATAAAAAATGACCTGCAAATATCTGTTAATGGTAATAGAGGTCTTGAAGTGTTAAGATGGGATAAAAATATCTCAAACTGTCCTTATTTGACAAAATACACTAAGGTGCCTAAAAAGAAAAGACTGTTCTCTTGATTAAGAAGGAAGCAAGGCAACAGCTGTAGCTTTGGAGTCAAGTTGAATTTAAAACCCATTTTGGTTCTGCCACTTATAATCTAAGTGATGCTGGGAAAGTGATTCACTTTTTCTGAGCCTGGTTCCTAACCTCGAATTCAGGGATAATTCTTCACAGAGTTATACTGAAGATTAAGTGATATAATACATGTAAAGTCCCTAGTACATGATACACATTTAAATAAATGGCTAAGTCTAACACTCTGATAATAGCCATTTATGGACCCACTGAGAAAAATCACAAAAATTAAAAAGAGCAAAAGAAACAAAAACAACTGCAGATGGAAAAACAAAAGATTAAAATATATGAATTACACACAGAAAATAAAGTTTAACAGGTTTAAAATTGTTTTTGAAAGCAACCAATGTATGAGTTATAAGTGAAGAAATAACTAAGTAGCCAAAAATCATGAAATAAATTCCTCAGGTCCGGAACAGATCAAGGAGAGAATCCAAGAATTTTCTAGAATTAAAAGGGGGGGGGTCTGTGATACAAGGACAAATGAGATGAAATAAAAGAGTCAATCATCACAATTTGTCCTACAGAAAAGAGGTCCTACAACCTATAGATACTGAATATATATTAACACCATACAAGCCCTAAATGTTCATTATTCTACATATGTAGTATCTATCATGAAGAAGTTTCTAAGAGGCATACACAAAATTTCAAAAAAAATGTAATTCACGTAGTGAATGCCAGAGCACTGAATGGGGAAGGAAGTAAAAAACTGAAGAGGAAGATAAATATAAAATACAAGCAAACGTCTGAAGACTAGACTAGAAGCTCTGTGAGGACAGAATCTATTATCCATCCTGGCTCCTAGAAGCTTTCTATGTAAATTACACCCAACCTTTATTAGTGAAGAAAATATGGATCAGCGGCTATTTATCAAAGAGAGAGCTGAATCATAACAAAACTGCAATGCAGGTGTACTGTGAGGCCTAGGCATTAGAGATCAGAAGTTTTACATAAAAATTTACAACCAATAAGCTTACAAGGAGAGAATGAATATGCTTATTACTTACCACAATCATTCTTCCATCAGAAGTTATAACTGCAACAGTTCCTGATAACTGAATTAAGGAAAGCAGTCTCAGGGAATGAAAATGAAAACTTGGGATCTCCTGAGGAAATGGTTTGAGTTACTAGGAAGAAGGTGACAGAATTAAGACACAACTACTTAACACAGCACTACATTTACAACGTATCTTTAAGTTTCTAACTTCCTCAAAATTTGTAGTAACTACACAATTAAAACAGGGAAAAATAGAAAAAGAAAATCCCTTTATGTGATCAGCTGTTTCCCGGTCTCAAAATAGCGGAGATGTCTGGTACTTTCACAGGGGAAATACTTCCCATAGGACTTGGAGCAAGATATTTACCACTTTCCCAGACCTGTACCTTTATCTCTAAAAGGAAAATTGAAATTAGTGCCAAATTCATCAATACTGAATGCTTTCAAGCGCGCTGAGACACTTTCTTCCAGGACCTGGCCTCTGGAATTCAAAAAAGAAGCCATGTCAAAGGTGCCAATACGCTTGCACAATTAAGCATCTAGTATTTCACTTTTATCCCAAATTTATACATGAGAGCAATGTAGTGTTTCTGTCCTGAGATTTTTAAGACGGTAATACTTCTATAGGGTACATTAAGACTCCACACGGGGTCTTACAAGTTGTTTGCTCTTCATGAGTATCAGCTACAACAGCAAGCATTATTTTCATTCTATCAACAAAGAAGTTGAGACTTTAAGTGGTAAAGGGGCAGAAATTCAACTTGTACACCATCTTTAAAGTTTGGGGTATCTTCGAACAATAAGCAAAGCCTATGAATAAAACAAATTCTTGGATTGCAAGACCCTCCTCGCCGCTAGGACGACTGTTGATCTTATTCCCAAACGTGAACGTATAGGCCCTACGGTAGTAGAGAGAAACAGAGAGCTGATTTCTATAGAGAAAGGGAAAAGTTCGTAATAATCACATTGTTCTGTTTTGTTTTGGGTTAAAATTAAAAGGCGCCTTGGGCCCCCAGGAGCGGCGGGCTCCAGCCCCGGGAGCGGGACTGGCGGGTCCCTCATTCCGAAGCCCCTCGTCCGCACGCAGCCCAGGCCCCGCAGTGGCCGGGCATCCCAACCGCCCGCCGATCCCGACCTCCGGTCTCTCCAGCACCAGCCCTCTCCAGTGCGGACGCGGGCTTCGCCATGGGGGGCCCCGGCTGTAGCCCGCGGCAGCTGGCCCGAGGATACGGTTGATGTAGTTTTCCAAGGCGGACGTCATAATGCTCTGCCCGGCAGCTCTGAACAACACAGGAATACTAGGGTCAACTACAGCTAGAAAGGCCCGCCAGGAACCCGCAGCGGCTCCCGCCGACTGGCGGCAGCAAATATCGCGAGAGTTACAGCGCCGTAGCGGGCCAGTGAGAGACGGAGAGAAACCGGCCAACCACACTTGAGAGGCAAAGCGCTGGCGAGTTAGTGCGCATGCGTAGTGTGTTTCCGCCGTTTTTCTGCGATCTTAGCAGCCCCGAGTGACAAAAGCGAGCAGGAGGCGGAAGGAAGGAGGAAGGTCCCTGAAGGTGGGAGAGCGAGTTTTCTAGTGGAGTGAAAGACAGTGTGGTAGAAGTTACTGGCGGAAAATGTTGAGAGAAGACAGGGAAGGCGGGAGAAAACGAAACAAGGTGCTTGCGTCACAAGTAGAGGACTGTTCTCATGAAATGTGGGTGTAGGGAAGTGGTGTATGATCCTTCGTTTTCTGCGACACGGGCCGAAATTCCATCTTTTAGAAGAAACTCAGTGGACCAGCCCAAAGTTATGCACATTGCAACCATATGGTATACATCTCTGGAGAACACGACAGTAAAAAGCATGTTCGCATATTCTGCATTTGCCTCAAAGAGTACTCCAGTATGGAGGGGTTGTTACTCTTTTATTTAAGAAACTGACTACAAACACAAAGATGTATGAGCCTCCGAAAACTGCCTCCCTTTTACCACGCCACAAAGTCTCTCTGTCCTCAGGAGGAAATTAGTAATTAAAAGACAGGTCTGCTGCAGCACCTGGGAAAGGACTGATGCCGGAAGAGGCGTCCAGATAAGTTTTTTTACTGGGTTTTAGACTTGGCTCTGCTAACGAATTATGTGAGTGTCCTTGCACAAGTAACAGCAACTTACCTGGGCCTCTGTTTCCTTATTTCCTGTCACAGGTATTATTTTGGATATTACCACATATTACTAGAAAACATAACTCCCATTTTACTGTAACTTAACAATTGAAGTCAGGAAAGGATCTATATATAAAATAGCAACGAGAGCTATTCTTTTTACAAAAGCTCTTTATTGTTTTAGTTAGGCTTTTGATTTCTTAACTGAAGAATTGTGGGTTTGAAATAACTTGCAGTGTGAGTAGTTTTCTTCTGAGAAGTGAAGCATCTCTTTTCGTTACAGCATAACCACCAAATTACCTACAGATCACTCCCAAATGGTTATTAATATTTTACATACTGAAAGTTACTCCTACCTGTTTGAAACCACATATAGTCAGGAATTAAGGATTATTTTTAGGGGACGGGGAATGAAAGTACCTTTCATTAATGAAAAAATGAAGATACTGTGTGATTTGCAAATGTTACACGTTCAAATAAAAGAAAAAGTACTAATTAGTGATAAATGAGGTACCATTAGTAAGAAGTTTTTAAAAAAGTAATGTGCTACGTTTTTAAAATGAATAATAGTCCATGTAGTTTTTCACTCATGGAGTGCTTATGTCTCAAAATGTTTGTTAACATTATATAGGAACTTACAGAACTAACTTTATTATAGATACATCACAAGTTTAAGACCTTGTGTAGTTGCTGTTAAATTAATATGCGAGATAAATAGCAGATGTCTAGTGTTTATGGAGCATCACAAAAATCTCGTTGGTTTGAAATTTTTTTCCACAAGTCTTAACAGTGCTGTATTTTCTGTAGTCCCTAAGGATCAGAGAGGCTGAGAGAAAGCCTATGGATAAAGAAAAGTCCAGTTAGTAAGACAAAAGAATGAGTTACATCCAGATGACCTTGGGAATACATGGACATAGAGAGTTCAACACCTCATAAAGGTAAATTAAGTTCCAACAGTGGAAAAGGATATATATAAACATATGACAACTAAAAAACTAAAGCATACAGTGAGACCTTTAGTTTTAGTCAAAACCTCTCAAAGTGCTACTCATTTAAATGATACCCTATTGCTGTTAGAAAGAGTCAACCAAAGAATGCTGGAGTAGACACTCATTTTATCCCATTAGTTCTGAATCTAAACTTTAAGCAGAAAAGTAAATTTTGCTTTCATATTTAGTTCATTTAAGACTAGTCGAATAGTGTTAATATCTCTGGCCTGGTTTTGAGCCTCCCCCTCATTAGTAATCCAATTGCCTGTATCTAGAACAACAGTCAAGATTTATCAAGAAAAGGACAGAAAAGAGATAGGAGAATCCGTAGATGTGATATTCCTGGGTGTTACTTTCTGTTAGTAGATTTGTAGGTGTTAGGAATGGTTTGATCTAGCTGATCAACTATCTAGCTGATCTCCTGCTACCTGATGTCATCTTAGCCTGCTACTCCCCCGCCATCTTGTCTCCTCCCCTGTCACTTTCTGTTAGTAGAAACCAATGTATATAAAATGGGTCTCTGGATGTACTGCTTAGGAGTATCTTAATGATTGTCGTGAGAAGCAAGACATAACTCATCTCCCTTTGTATTCTGTTTTCTTTCATTAACCTGAAAAATCAGACTCATACTAGAATCTGGAGAAACTGAATTTGCACTTTCCTGTGATTGGCCCATGGAAAATACTGCTTTTAATTTAATATGGTATGAACTTTTATTTACTTTTATTTTTTATTGATTTACGTTCCTATGAGTTCCAGAAGTGTCAACCAATTGTGTGATCCAATTAGCAATATTGAATAGATCTTTCTAGGGTTTTCCAAAGCACAAAAGGACATAAATCATGATCTCTCCTTAGAGGGAAATTCCTGAGTAAGTACAGAACTTTAATTATAAACATGAAATAATTAGTATATGGAAAAACAATAAATATTCCAAATTATTTTTTAAAAGATTTTATTTATTTATTTGACAGACTGAGATCACAAGTAGGCAGAGAGGCAGGCAGAGAGAGAGGAGGAAGCAGGCTCCCTGCTGAGCAGAGAGTCCGATGCAGGGCTCATCCCAGGACCCTGGGATCATGACCTGAGCTGAAGGCAGAGGCTTAACCCACTGAGCCACCCAGGTGTCCCAATATTCCAAATTATAAAGAAAGATAATTGATGTGGAAATATTAACTCATTTTATAGTGTTAAATGAGTTAATATTACAAAGTGTTTTTCATATTTCTTTTTTTATCTTTTAAGGTATTAAGATAATCATTTTAAACTACATTTGTTAAGGGATGGAAAAAAAAGAGTCAAATATAACCAACTTGTTAATTGAGAAGAAGTGTGGAATCATGATCAAGAGCACTGACTCAGGAACTAGCCTGTCTAGATTTGGATACTGTGTAACTTCGAGTGGATTACTTAATCTTGCCTCAAGCCTGGGGGGATCATGGAGTCCACTGCGTACTATACATTCAGCTGTTGTTTCTTGGTAGCACAAGACAAAATTAAATATTAACCAACCCGCCTTCCATGTTATTCTGACATTACCCCCCTATTTAATAATCACATGAGCTGATTTGTATTATACAAAACAGTGCTGTAGCACAACAGACTGTTAATGTTCCACGAGTACCTGGGCTTTAAATATGGCTAATCTGCCCCTGTTTACTTCTCTCCTCCTGGGACTCATCCTGCCTTTTAGCACCAGGTAGTTTTTTGGGCAGGCAGGACTTAAGGCTTTGACTGTGCCCTAAGAGGATTCATAAAGAGTGGGGTGATTTTATTTAAAAAGCAAGAGGAGGACTAAACCAGATGGAGCACTCAGAACTGAGCCTATATATATATATATATATATATATATATATATATATATTTATCAATTGCCATCTATGTGTTATCACTATCACAAAGCAAGTTAAACATTATTTTAAGCTGCACATTTACTTGCATTTTGTTATTTTTGCTAGCATTTAAAGCTTAGTGTGTTTAGTGTCTTGGGTTGCAGTACAGGTAAAATTACATTGTCCTTTTCATTGTGATTTTTGGCATGACAAATTTGGAAAATAATATTGAAGACTGAAATTACTTTGACTTAAATTGCTAGAATCTTTCACCCAAACTCATTCCTGCCTTTGTATGTAGACTTTTTTAAAGATCAGAAGGAACTGATATCCAAGAGTATGTTTCAAAGGCTGTCTGCATTTTTGAGATATCAGTACCACTGGGAAGACTAAGAAAAGCAAATAGGATATTGTGTTAGGCAAAGTGATCCCCAACCCAACCCAAAGATGTCCACTTCATAATTTCTGGAACCTGTGATATAATGTTACCTTGTATGACAAAAGAGTCTTCAGATGTGATTAAGGTTGAGGACCTTGAGATGGGGTGGATATCCTGACCTATCCAGATGGGCCCACTCTATGCACTTGGGTCCTTAAAAGTGAAAGAATGAGACAGAGGAGTGGCTCTGAGAGATGTATGTGAGAAGGACTAGTTCACTGTTCATGCTTTTGAAGTTGGGAGAAAGGGGGCCATGATCCAAGGAATGTGGTTGTCTTTAGCTAGGAACAGCTCTTAGTTAACAGCCAGCAAGAAAACAGGGACCTTCATCCCACAAAGGCTAGAAACTGAAATCTGCTTCTAGACCTAGTGGGAAGGAAATGGATCCTCCTTCAGAGCCTCCAGAAAGGAACACATTCTGCTAACACCTTGATTTTAGTCCAGTCTGCTCCATACCAGACTTCTGACCATATAGAACTGTGAGATAATAGTTTTGTTGTTCCAGCCATTAAGTTTGTGGTAATTGTTATATCAGCAATAGAAACTAATGGAGATAGTCTATGTCTTAATTTATCATCATCCTGGATTTTGACTAAGGAAGTCATTTGGAAAATCGGCTGTACTATATCTTAGAGATCTTGAGCATATTTGATTTTGGAGCACTTATATAACCAACTATGAACTATTGTTCATGACCATCTTTCTCTGTGGTACAAAGTCCTTCTAAATTCTAAACTTCTCCCCAGAATATCCTCCACAGTGGAATTAAGTAAAACATGGGTTTCTTCAACCCAAATTACTATTTACTTCATGTATGTCTTTTTTTTTATATTTAAAAAATTGCACTTAAAAAAGAAAATCAATTCCTTATGGTAGTAAAACCTATAAAAATGCCCTGGAAAAAAGTTTTATTTCGTTACTGTTATGCTAATCTCAGCTTCTTCACCATCCATTTGTTCCTTAACCCTTTGTTAGCATGCAAGCATTCTCTAGGAAATTCAATTAGGACTTTATAATTGTCAAACCTGGTGGCATTTTTCTTTTTTCTTTTTTTTTATTAGCATATAATGTATCATTTGTTTCAGGGGTACAAGTCTGTTATTCATCAGTCTTACACAGTTCACAGTGCTCACCATAGCACATACCCTCCCCAGTATCCATCACCCAGCCACCCCATGCCTCCCACCCCTTTCCAGGCCAGCAACCCTCAGTTTGTTTCCTTAGATTAAGAGTCTCTTATGTTTTGTCTCCCTGTCTCGATTCATCTTGTTTCATTTTTCCCTCCCTTCCCTATGACCCTCTGTCTCATTTCTCAAATTCCACATATCAGTGAGATCATATAATAATTGCCTTTCTCTGATTGACTTATTTCATTAGCATAATACCCTCTAGTCCCACCCACATCATTGCAGTGGTAAAATTTCATCTTTTTGATTGCTACATAATATTCCATTGCATGTATGTGTGTATGTGTGTGTGTATATATATATGTATATGTATGTATGTATATGTATATGTGTGTGTGTGTGTATATATATATATATATATATATATATGTACACAACATCTTCTTTATCCATTCATCTGTTGATGGACATCTAGGCTCTTTCCTTAATTTGGCTATTGACATTGCTGCTATAAACATTGGGGTGTAGGTACCCCTTCGGATCAGTACATTTGTATCTTTGGGGTGAATACCCAGTAGTTCAATTGCTGGGTCATAGGGTAGCTCTATTTTCAACTTTTGAAACCTCCATACTGTTTTCCAGGCAGGCTGCTCCAGCTTGCATTCCCACCAACAGTGTAGGAGGATTCCTCTTTCTCTGCATCCTCAACATCTCTTGTTTCCTGACTTAATAATTTTAGCCATTCTGACTGGTGTGAGGTGGTATCTCATTGAGGTTTTGATTTGTATTTCCCTGAGGCCAAGTGATGTTGAGCACTTTTTCATATGTCTGTTGGCCATTTGGATGTCTTCTTTGCAGAAGTGTCTGTTCGTGTCTTCTGTCCATTTCTTGATTGGATTATTTGTTTTTTGGATGTTGAGTTTTATAGACTTAGGATACTAGCCCTTTATCTGTTATGTCATTTGGAAATGTCTTCTCCTATTCTGTGGGTTACCTATTGGTTTTGCTCACTGTTTGGTTTGCTGTGCAAAAGCTTTCGATCTTGATGAAGTCCCAGTAGTTCATTTTGGCCCTTGTCTTTGGCGATGTTTCTAGGAAGAAGTTGCTGTGGCTGAGGTCAAAGAGGTTGCTGCCGGTGTTCTCCTGAAGGATTTTGATGGAATCCTGTCTTACATTGAGGTCTTTCATCCATTTTGAGTCCATTTTTGTGTTTGGTGTAAGAAAATGGTCCAGTTTCATTCTTCTGCATGGTGTTGTCCAGTTTTCCCCACACCATTTGTTAAAGAGACTGTCTTTTTTCCATCGGACATTCTTTCCTGCTTTGTCGAAGATTAGTTGGCCATAGATTTAAGGGTCCATTTCTGGGCTCTCTATTCTGTTCCATTGATCTATGTGTCTGTTTTTGTGCCAGTACCATACTGTCTTGATGATTACAGGTTTGTAATAGAGCTTGAAGTCTGGAATTGTGATGCTGCCAGCAGTGGTTGTCTTTGTCAACATTCCTCAGGCTATTCGAGGTCTTTTCTGGTTCTATATAAATTTTAGGATTATTTGTTCCATTTCTTTGAAAAAAGTTGATGGTCATTTGATAGGGATTGCATTAAATGTGTAGATTGCTCTAGGTAGCATAGACATTTTCAACAGTATTTGTTCTTCCAATCCATGAACATGGAACATTTTTCCATTTCTTTGTGTCTTCCTCAATTTCTTTTATGGGTATTCTATAGTTTTCTGAGTACAGATTCTTTGCCTCTTTGGTTAGATTTATTCATAGGTGTCTTATGGTTTGGGGTACAGTTGTAAATGGGATCAACTCCTTAATTTCTCTTTCTTATGCCTTGTTGGTGGTGTATAGAAATGCAACTGATTTCTGTGCATTGGTTTTATATCCTGACACATTACTAAATTCCTGTATGAGTTCTAGCAGTTTTGGGGTGGAGTCTTTTGGGTTTTCCACATAAAGTATCATATCATCTGGAAATAGTGAGAGTTTGACTTCCTTATTTCTTTATGTTGTCTGGTTGCCGAGGCTAGGACTTCTAGTGCTATGTTGAATAGCAGTGGTGATAGTGGACATCCCTGCCATGTTCCTGACCTGAGAGGGTAAAAGCTCTCAGTTTTTCCCCATTGAGAATGATATTCGCTGTGGATTTTTTATAGATGGCTTTGATGATATTGAGGTATGTGTCCTCTATCCCTACACTGTGAAGAGTTTTGATCAAGAAAGGATGCTGTACTTTGTCAAATGCTTTCCCTGCATCTATTGAGAGTATCAAATGTTTCTTGTTCTTTATTTTACTAATGTATTATATCACACTGATTGATTAGTGATGTTGAACCAACCTTGCAGCCCAGAAATCAATCCCACTTGGTTGTGGTGAATAATCCTTTTAATGTTCTGTTAGATCCTATTGGCTAGTATTTGGTGATAATGTTTGTATCCATGTTCATCAGGGATATATTGGTCTGTAATTCTCCTTTTTGATGGGGTCTTTGTCTGGTTTGGGGATCAAGGTAATGCTGGCCTCATAAAATGAGTTTGGAGGTTTTCCTTCCAGTACTATTTTTTGGAACAGTTTCAGGAGAGTAGGTATTAATTACTTAAAGGTTTGGTAGAATTCCCCTGGGAAGTAATCTGGCCCTGGGCTCTTGTTTGTGGGGAGATTTTTGATGACTGCTTTAATTTCCTTACTGGTTATGGGTCTGTTCAGGTTTTCTATTTCTTCCTGGTTCAGTTTTGGTAGTTTATATGTCTCTAGAAATGCATCCATTTCTTCCAGATTGTTTAATTTACTGGCATTGTTTAATTTACTGCTCATAATATGTTCTTATAATTGTTTGTATTTCTTTGGTGTTGGTGTGGTCTCTCTTCTTTCATTCGTGATTTTATTAATTTGGGTCCTTTTCTTTTCTTTTTGTTAAGTCTGGACAGGGGTTTTTCAATCTTATTAATTCTTCCAAAGAACCAGCTCCTAGTTTCATTGATCTCTTCTACTGTTCTTTTGATTTCATTGATTTCTGGTCTGATTTTTATTTTTCCTCTTCTCCTGCTGGGGTTAGCTGTTCTTTCTCCAGCTCCTGTAGGTGTAGGGTTAGGTTGTGTATTTGAGACCTTTCTTGTTTCTTGAGAAAGGTTTGTATTGCTATATACTTTCCTCTTAGGACTACCTTTGCTGTGTCCCAAAGATTTTGAACAGTTATGTTTTCATTTTCATTTGTTTCCATAAATTTTTAAAATTCTTCTTCAATTTCCTGGTTGACCCATTCATTCCTTAATAGGATGCTCTTTAGCCTCCATTTTTTGAGTTCTTTCCAACTTTCCTCTTATGACTTGTGTTCTAGTTTCAAAGCACTGTGGTCCAAAAATATGCAGGGAATGATCCCAATCTTTTGGTACTAGTTGAGACCTGATTTTGTAACCCAGGATGTGATCTATTCTGGAGAAAGTTCCATGTGCACTAGAGAAGATGTGTATTTTTTTGCTTCCTGATGGAATATTCTGAATATATCTGTGAAGTCCATCTGGTCCAGATTTTATGGAAATAAAAGCCTTTATTCCATGTTGTTGTTTTGCTTAGATGATCTGTCCATTTCAATGAGGGGGATGTTAAAGTTCCTACTATTATTGTATTATTGTCAATGTGTTTCTTTGATTTTTTTATTAATTGGTTTATATAGTTGTCTGCTCCCATATTAGGGGCATAGATATTTAAAAATGTTAGATCTTCTTGTTGTATACACCCTTTAGGTATGATATAGTGTCCTTCTTCATCTCTTATTTTAGTCTTTGGTTTAAAGTCTAATTTGTTGGGGCTCCTGGGTGGCTCAGTGGATTAAAGCCTCTGCCTTCGGCTCAGGCCCTGGGATCAAGCCCCACATTGGGCTCTCTGCTCAGCAGGGAGCCTGCTTCCCTTCCTCTCTCTCTCTGCCTACTTGTCTCTGTCTGTCAAATAAATAAATAAATAAATCTTTAAAGTCTAATTTGTCTGATATAAAGATTGCCTCCCATGGGGCGCCTAGGTGGCTCAGTGGGTTAAAGCCTCTTCCTTCAGCTCAGGTCATGATCTCAGGGTCCTGGGATTGAGCCCCGCATTGGTCTCTCTGCTCAGCGGGGTACCTGCTTTCCCCTCTCTCTGCCTGCCTCTGTGCCTACTTGTGATCTCTCTCTCTGTCAAATTATAAAAAAAAATTAAAGATTGCCTCCCCACCTTTCTTTGGATAGCCAGTAGCATGGTAAATGGTTTTCCATCCCCTCATTTTATATCTGGAGTTCTTTTTGGATCTAAAATGAGTCTCTTGCAGACAGCATATTGATAGGTCTTGTTTTTTTATCCAATCTGATACCCTTTGTCTTTTGATTGGGGCATTTAGGCCATTTACATTCAGGGTAGCTATTGAAAGGTGTGAATATGGTGCCATTGTATATTACCTGTAAGGTGACTATTACTGTATATCGTCTCTGTTCCTTTCTGGTAGAGGACCCCTTTGAGTATTTCATGTAGAGCTGGTTTCACAAATTCTTTTAGTTTTTGTTTGTCTTGGAAACTTTTTATCTCTCCTTCTGTTTTCAATGACAGCCTAGCTGGATCTAGCTGCATATTTTGGGCTGCACATTTTTCTTGTTTAGTGCTCTGAATATATCATGCCAGTCCTTTCTGGCCTGCCAGGTCTCTATGTATAGGTCTGCTGCCAAACTAATGTTTCTGCTGTTATAGGTTACAGACCTCTTGTCCTGAGTTGTGTTCAGGATTTTCTCTTTGTCTCTGAGACTTGTAAATTTTACTTGTAGATAACAGGGTGTTGGCCTATTTTTATTGATTTTGAGGGAGGTTCTTTGTGTCTCCTGAATTTCAGTGCCTGTTCCTTCCCCAAATGGGGGAACTTCTCTGCTGTCATTTGCTACAGTATACCTTCTACCCCTCTCTTTCTTCTTTTCTGGGATACCGATTATTCTAATATTGTTTCATCTTATGCTATCACTTATCTCTTGAATTCTCCCCTCATGATCTAGTAGTTGTTTATCTGTCTTTTTCTCGGCTTTTTATTCTCCAACATTTGGTCTACTATATTAGAGCCTACGTTTTGATTGCACCTCATTAATAGCCTTTTTAATTTCGACCTGGTTAGATTCTAGTTCTTCTATTTCTCCAGAAAGGGATTCTCTAGTATCTTCTATGCTTTTTTTCAAGCCCAGCTAGTATCTTCATATTCGTCATTCTGAACTCTAGTTCCAACATCTTACTAATGTCCGTATTGATTAGGTTCCTGGCAGTTGGTACTGCCTCTTATTCTTTTTTTTGAGGTGAGTTTCTCCATTTTGTCTGGAGAAGAATAGATGAATGAGAGAACAAAATGCTAAAAGGGTAACAAAAACCCCAGAAAAATATACACTAAACAAATCAGAAGAGCTGAAATGAGGGGGAAAGGGGAAAAAAAAAGAATATTATCAGGCTGGTGAATAGTACAGAGCCACACACTAGATTTTGGGTGTATTTTCGTGAGTTAAAAGAAACTGCCTCCCAAAATGTTAAGGAAAGAAAAAAATATACACACACACACACACACACACACACACACACAAATTAGGGTAAATATGATGAAAGGATAGAATATGATTGTAAAGATGAAAATTTAAAAAGATTTTTAAAAAGGAACTGATAAGTTGGTTGAATAAAGAAGGAAATAAAAAAGGAGAGAATGTTATCAGGCGGGAGACTAGAACAAACCTATACACTAGATATTGGGTATATTTTAGTCTGTTAGAAGAACCTGCCTCTCAGAATTTTAAAGAAAGAAAAACATATATATACAAAAAATAAGAGTAAATACAATGAAGGGATAGAATATGACTGTAAAAATGAAAAATAAAAATATTTTTAAGAGAATTGCTAAGCTAAGATGTTGGTTGAAAAAGGAAAGAAGAAAAAAAATAGAAAAATAAAAAATAAAGAAATTTTTAAGAAATTAACTTTGAATGACTAAAGAATCATGGGGGAGAAGCCATGAATTCTATGTGCTATATCCCCCTAGTTTTACAGTTCTCATTGATCAGTAATCTTGGACTTCTTGCTGATCTTCTGGGGCAGGGGCCTGTTGCAGTGATTCTCAAATTTCTTTGCCCGAGGCGGAACTGCACCACCCTTGCCAGGCGCCGGGCTGAGTAGTCTGCTCATTTTTGCTCTTGGTATCTTTTGTTCCCTGAAAGCCTTCTGTACAGCTTTGGAGGACAAGAATGAAAATGGTGGCCTCCCAATCTCCAGCCCTGGAGGAGCTGAGAGCTCCAGCCCTGGAGGAGCTAAGAGCTCCACTCTTCAGTGTGCCCTTAAAGAAAAGAAGTCAATCACTCCTGTCTCCCTGGTCTCTGGCCACATTCCGTGCTCACCCAGACTGTAACCCAGCATTTCTGTCCCTGGCACATGACCCCGTTTGGAGTTTCTAAACTCAGCAGATTCCTGCAGCATACTCTCCTGCCACTCCTCCCAGTGGAGGGGGCGGGGGGGGGGGGCGTCTTCCCAGATCTGCTACTTGTGGGGTCCCTGCTCAAAGAGTAGTGGCTCAGCTGTGCCTCAGATCACAGTTTATAGCAACCCCAAGCTGAGAGCCCACTCCTCAGCTCCATCTTTGCAGCTGGCTTCCCTGCTCCAGTATTTGGGAGCTCTGCCACACTCAGGCACTCCCAGTCCTGTGACCCCGAGGATTGAGACCACACTTGTCCATCAAGGATTCCAACCCCCTGCTTAGCCACTGGAGCAATGTCCTTCAGTGGACCAGACTTCTAAAAGTTCTGATTTTGTGCTCTGCTGCTCTATCACTTAAAGATAGCTGGCTGACGGAGGCTCCCTACCTCTGGAGTCTTTTTTCCCATATATTCCCTTGGATTCACTTCTCCACACGTCCTACCTTCCAGAAACTGGTCACTTTTCTGTTCATAGAATTGCTGCTATTCTTTTCTTTGATCTCCTGTTGAGTTTTTAGGTGTTCAGAATGATTTGATAACGATCTAGCTGAATTCTGGGGACCAGAAAATATTTAGGTCTCCTGTTCTTCCACCATCTTGCTCCTGTGTGTGTTTCTGACTTAAACTGTCTTTATCATAAGGGCAAGGAGTGGTACATGTTCAACCTTTACTGAAATCCTAAGTGTTCTTGATCAAGCACTCAGTCTTCTCAGCCTTCATCTCTCCTGTGACCATGGTCTGTGGTTCTAGTTTCTTTGAGATTTGTTTTGGCCAAAGTCATTTTGTTAGTAAATCACAGAGCTGGTTTTTGACCCTAACCAGTCAAGCTCCACTTAGAAGCTTTAGGTATAATACCACCTTAGTTATTACCATAATGGTCATTTTGACCAGCTTTGAGATATGATTCCTCCATTTTTCTGAATTTAATAATTTGTACCATGAATACCAAAAAACAAACAAACAAATCAGATTAGATTTCAGAATTATGTGTGTTATTTCTTCCCTTTCTTCCTTCCTGTTGTTGACAGTTCAGTCCAGAATGGCAGAAACATTTTCCAAGTCATTACCCCATGAGATAATAACTCATGTCATGAGATTTTTCATGCATAAAAAATAATAGAAAATGAAGAATCATTTGCCTTCTAACATGTGCATCAGAAATTAAAACCACAGACATAATGCAGTGGATTAAATGAAGTCATCAGCAGAAAAATTTTTGGAAACAGAAAGTGGTAATTCAAATTAAACATGCCTCTTTGTCAGGTCTTTTTTTTTTTTTTTTTTTTTTTTTTTTTTTTTTTGGTCTTCAACATCAGAAGCTCTGGAGATAGAGCTCAGTATATCAGGCACTTTTTTTTTTCTTGGGCTTTCTTTAAGCAAGAGAGCACCAGTCTCTGCTTATAACTATATCAGACTCTGAATTGGGACCTACAGAGAGTACAGTTTTATGGTCATACCAGTTGCAGCAAGAGCAGGTTCATAAAGGAGCCATACTACTGATGCTACTGGTAGCCTTAGCTTCAGTCTATTTAGTTTGGCAGTGGGGTCCACAGGATCCTCACTGACCCAGCTTTGCTGTGTGTTTAGGACATGCCGCATGGCTATGTAACTTTGGAATCTTATTCTCCAGCCTGTCTCACAATTATGGAGCTATCGAAAATCTGTTAATAATCCTTTCCTGGTTAAATCAGCTCAACTGGATTTCTGGTTTCAAAATGACAACTGTTGAGAATTCTGACTGTAGAAATGTTCTAGCAGTGAGCTACAGTGATCTTCAGACATTTTTTGCTTATTCCACATTTTTTTAAATTATTTTTTTAGTGATCTCTGTACCTGGCCTGGGACTTGAACCCATCACCCTAAGTTCAGGAGTCCCATGCTCCACTGACTGAGCCAGCCTGGTGCCCATCTTCTACTTTTTTTTAAACTAAAAAAAAATTTTTAACCTTTTTATACAAGCTTACTCTATAACTCTAAATTTTTGTATCATAAGTTTATTAATTACAAAGAATGTTATTTCTGCCACATAGTATTTTGTGTATGTGCTTTAAATATGTATTCATTTAAACCTTGGCACTGTAGATTTGACTTGTAGGTTTATGGCAAAGCCCATTATCAGACCCATGAGCTTTTTTTTTTTTTCAATTTTAGTAATAAGTTACCATGAATTCTGTGAGAACTGAATATCCCTGCACATCCTTTCTGGGTGTGTTGTGGATATAAGGTCCTAGTCACTCTACTTGGGCCTATTTTATGTCCCTTTTAACTCAATTTCTAGATACATAGGTGCATTAATAACCATTTTCCAGTTCTCTCAAAACTATTTCATTGTGCTCTAGTGACTTTTATTTGTTGATATGTGCATTTCTGTGTTTGATGGCTTTTTCTGGAGCCCTGTCTACATAGTGGTAGGTTGGAAATGCTAGGAACTTAGTGCTGCCAGAGAGCAGTTTTCAGTCAGTGACTGACAAGGTGGGTTTTTAAATACCTCAGCCCCTTTATCAAGGTGGGATAATTCAGTTGGGATCTCTTCAGTCATTCAGTATAGTAGCTGCATTAATAGTGCACCTTCATGGGCTGTCTTTCTTTCCTTGTGACACTTCTCTACCCCCTTACTGGTTTTCCCTAAATAAACTGTTTGTGCTTGAATTCTTTCCTCAGGATCTGCATCTGGGAGAACCTGAACTGAGATCATAAATACTTCTTCCTTTCAAAGGGATCTAGATCTTTCTTAAGTTTAAGGATAGCTGTAGCCTAACCACAGCCCTTGTCATCATCTGATTTTACCTGATCACATGATGCAAAGGACAGGATGGGAATTCTAGGCAGGCCTCTTTAAATATCCCTAGGTAAGCAATCACTGCTGCCACCAGAGTTGTTCTGAAGTGGGGTGTTTACTCAAAAATGAAATACCTGTGTATGGTACCTTAAGTAGGTTGCTACACTGAAACTTCAATACGGCTCAGTGATGTAGCAAGAAATGAGTGCAGGAATTACTCAGTTATCTGACTATGGCATAGGAAAACTTTATGATGTTAGAATAGACTCTTGACTTCAGATGTTCCTTAATCAAACCTGAAATGGTATAAATGCAGAGAATGAGCCCACAGTTGAGCACTGCTCTGACCTGCTGATTCCTTCCTCTGGGAGGGTGAGATCCCCAGGCTCTGGATGTGCCTCATGGTTGGCACAGTGACTAATCTATATCCTAACCTCATGTATATCCTTTGCTCCATTTGCTTACTGGTTCAAAGGCAAAGTGAATGTTCCACTGAGTGGATCTGAGTGGCCATTCTGACCTATCCCTAAGCACTATCCAGCCTGTGGTCTGGCCAGAGGTAGGTGCCGCCAGTAAACCTGTGCATCTCCCAAACATTGGGCTCTTCGGGGAAACATTTGGCAAATCTGAGCTCACCTTCTTCCTCAATACCACAGTGAAGTAGTTATGACATTCAGAAGCTTCAGCCAAACTCACAGTTTGGTGATTTGGTGGTGGAAATGAAGGTTTGAGCCACCCATGTCTCTTTCCTGGAATAACGGGATATAGGATGTAGAGTTTGCAAAGGCTTCTCCAGTTTTTCTCAAAACATACTGGGAGGCTCAGTTAGTTAGGTGTTTGTCTCTGGATTTTGGCTCAGGTCATGGTCTCGGGGTAATGAGATCAAGCCCCGCATCCAGCTCTGCACTCAGCATGAAGTCTGCTTGTCCCTCTCCCTCTGCTCCTTTCCCCACTTGTGCACTCGCTGGCTCTCAAATAAATAAATAAATCTTTTTAAAAAATAAAAATCATACTAACATGGTGACAGTACACTCCATCTTTCTGTGAGACTGACCTTGTTATAATCCCTCTCTGAGTCCTGAGATCTCTTTACAGACTTTCTGTTTAGAGGAATGTCTTAGGACAGAGTCTACAGAAAGACAACTTGAAAAAGGATTTCTGTGTTAATGTGTTCCCAAGAGGAATTGGTAAAGAAGCAAGGGAAGTAGGAGAAGGGGGGGGGGGACCCAAGCCAGGTTCGTTTGCAGGCTAGTTCTCACAAAGGTAGTTTCAGTTGCGCCCCGCTGGGAAATGATGGTGTGTGTCATGACACCGTGCGGTTTTGTCTTCGTTGGGGGTAAGGGACCTGCGGTTCTACTACTCCCTGCCAGTCCTCAGGAAGGGTTGCCTGAAGTGGGGGCGGCAGACCTTCGGCTTAGTGGAAGTGAAGGCAAAACCCAACCAACTCACAGGTAGGCGGTATTCTGGAAAAGAGTGTAGGTCCTTGCCTCTGGAAGTAAGCACATGTGAAGCCAGGAGACAGGTGCCCAGAAACTATGAAGGCAGTCCCAAGGGACCAGGGGGTCTGAGTGGCGCACGAAGAGTGTCCACATTAGTAGGCGATTTAAGTCTTTTGTCCATTTAAGTTTTGGGACTATTTGAAGTGGGAAAATGTTATGACCAGAAGATAATTACAATTTGCTGAAAGAGATTTAAAAAATATGTTTCTACTTGTTAACAATGTTTACAGCCCCCAAACACATTCATTGGTGATCAAGGCAATCTTCTGGTACATGGGCAGGGATTATAATGAAAAAGGATTTGTAGAGAGAATGATGCACTGTATAGAATACATTTTTGTGACATCATTACGTCTGTGACGTCTGAAACATCTGTTGGCACACTTTATCATTGGACTGCTCTTTAAAATATATGTGTTCCAGGTTTGCTCAGGAGTTTTCATAGCTTGAGGGCACAGAGGAAATCATAACGGTAATAACTCAGATTTCTCTAGTTCATGCCTAATCTGTCTCATGCAGGATTTCCATCTCCCATTCAGAGTCTTCCTGGTCATTCTGGGAGTCCCATCTAGGGTGTTTTGCAGTAACTCACCAGGAGTCTTTTATTTTATTCTAGATTTTTTTTTACTGATCATGGAGTCTTGAGAATTTTCTTTGGGGTGACCCTTTCTACCGGTGACTCATGCCTGTAGTGACAAGATGAATGTCTATGGAAGATTGGGGGAAAAGAGCATTTTCTCCCAAAACTTCTAGAGCTTCAGATTGTCAAGGGTGCCAAAATGACAGTCTGTTCTTCGTATCTTTCCTGAGCTAAAGCTGTATTATATTCAGATCGTAAGGGCCTCTGTAGCATAGCTTGTTACTGGTTTCTGAAGGAGGGCTGCATGTGTACCTGAGTCTCAGATCATCTTTGGGAAAACAAGTCTTTCTTGCTTCTGTCTGTACCTGCCTCCATGTTCCCAGACTTTAGACATTACTGTGAGGAGGGGTGAAGAAAAAGATTGTCTTCGTCTTTTTTCCCATTCCATATGAATGAACTTTTGCAAATAGATGACTGCAAACACTTAAGAAATTCTCAGTCTGACCTGAATACAACTTTATCTTCAATGTGTCTTTTCCTGATACCCCTCCAAAGAATCGTATACACACACTCCAGAAACATAATTTCTGTAAACATCATTTTGTAGTGGGATTTAACTTGTCCTGTTCACTTCTTTAAAAATCTTTAATGAGGGGCGCCTGGGTGGCTCAATGGGTTAAAACCTCTGCCTTCGGCTCAGGTCATGATCCCAGGGTCCTGGGATCGAGCCCCACATCGGGCTCTCTGCTCCATGGAGAGCAGGCTTCCTCCTCTCTCTCTCTGCCTGCCTCTCTTGCCTACTTGTAATCTCTGGCTGTCAAATAAATAAATAAAATCTTTAAAAAAAATCTTTAATGAAAGGTTGACATAAAAAAAAGAGTTATGTGATACAGAGTAACAAATGAATAAGACAGTTTTCTTAAGACATTTACAATTCTCTGGCAGATACAGATGGATTCATAGATGTATACATACATACATACAAACAAACAAACAAGGATTAATGGTTTTGGTTACAGAGCCCACTTCAGATCACACAAATACTTGACTTTGAACTAAACCAGACCTCAGACCTTCTGAGTACAATACTTCCTCCAGTGTTCTAAATTACCTGCCTACATTGGCTGAGAGTCTTTCAGTTGCGAATAATGGAAAATGTGAACCAAAGTGGATTAAGAAAAAAAAGAAAAAGATAAGGTATTTATAGATTCATGTAAATGAATTGTCCACAGACTCTCATAATTTCAGGCTTTCAGGGAGTCGATTCATAGGTTCACGATGCTATCAAGACGCCAACTCCATTTTGATTCCTATAGCTCTGTCTTCTTCAGGTGCTGGACTCATTTTTAGGCTAGAACCCTCATGGTAGCATTAATGGGCCTCACATTGTTCAGGTCAAGTCCCTAAAGCTCTCACAGAAGAACAAGGGAACTTCATAGACTCCTTAAGTAGCATTTCATTGGTCAGAATGTGATCCATGTCCATCCCTGAACCAATCAGCATGGTCACGTGCAAGACACTCTGCTGGATTTACCTTGGGGGTGGGACTTAGGCTCAAACCACATGGCTGAGTTGTGCTGGAACAGGTGAGTTTTGTGATAGAAAATGTTTGAACAAAAAAGGAAGTGAATCCTGAGGAAGCAGCCAGCAAATACCTACTTTTCCCTAAGAGCTATTTGAAACTAGTGCAACAAAACTCCAAAGCTGTAAGTATTTCATAAATTCAGTTAATATTGAGTTGAATCATGTTTCCTCTATGTAATACCTGTAGTATCTAAAATGTTATTAAAATGTCTATTTTTTTCCTTTCGCATTTGCTTGAGGTTTTTAATATAACCATGAATCTAAGTTTGGAAATAAAGATTTAAATATATATGGCATTTTACAATTGCTGTCCTTCATGAGAAGTACTAAAAATCTTACAGCTTAGTATACATTTATCTTTACTAGGGACTCATGTTCACAAAATTTCTGGACAGGGAGTATAATCTGGGGCCACTGCTAACTCAGGACAGA